>PVIW01011288.1:0-27136 GCA_004026585.1 Noctilio leporinus
ATGTGTTATAGCCACAGAGTGAACAGACTTTAATTCGAGAGAAGGGGAGGGTCTTGGGTATTTAGGTGGATTGAGGTATAGGGGGGATTAAGAATATGTGAGGAGTAACTTTTGCAAAGGATATGTTGGGGCTTAATAGTTCATATTGTTCTCGGTATAATTCAGGTGCTTGAGATTGGCAGCAATCCCTTTCCTGATGCTGCCTCTTTTTCTTGGTCAGGACTTTACAGTCTATAGTCTATATTCTAGCCGGTCTTGGAGCGTGGCAGGGCCTCTGATTGTCGCAGTAGGGCTGATTCTGAGTGTCTGCCCCCAGGTAGGCTGGGCCTTCAGCAGCCTGGCTGGGTTTTAGGGCTGCCGGTGTTCTGGAGCCCACAGGGAGCCCCCTCCCACTCCTGGCAGAGGTTCCAGCCCAGGACGCGCCCCCAGCACTTCTGCAGGGCAGCCCGCAATTTCGCTGGTCCCTGTGACGACTGGTCCCGCCCCCGCAGTTCCGGGAGGAGGCCGGGCCTGTCAGTCAACACTGTCCAGGGTCCACCTACACTGTCCCGCCCTTCCGGGGCGGGCACCACGCCCCTAAGCCAATCAGCTCTCCTCGGAGTCCTTTACGCGGCCTCTGTGATGAGCCCCTCCCAGGCGTGGGCAGCGCGCCCTTTGTCTCCGGCAATGGCGGGTCTCCCGCCACTAGTTCCCGGCTTGCAGGCTCGCCGCCTGGATTTTCCCGCGGAGCCTGGGGGCCTGTGTGGTTGCGCAGGGCTGGGCCTCCCCCCTTGCAGGGGCTTCCAGCTGCTGTTTCCCCCGCAGCCCAGCAGCTCTGTTTTCGGCCCTCTCACCGCCCCGCTGGTGCACTTCCCGCCCCCCCTCTCCGGCTTCCCGCAGGACTCTTCTCCGCCTCTAGCCCCGTGTGCGCACGGAGCCTCCTCTCCCCGTTGCCGGAGTGAGTTTCTCACACAGTCCCTCCCCTGCAAGAGTTCAATTCCGGGTTCCCTACAGCGTTCGCCCTCGCAGCCTGCACTTCTCTGTTGAGACTTCCAGTCACCAGCGAGCCCGGAACTGGCCTCAGTCAAATGCGCCCCTCTGGGCAGAGTCGCCCCTGCCCGGAGCCGACCTCGGCCCGCCGGCCAGTCGGTCGGGAACGCCTCACCTACTGACCTGCTGGCCTCCTTTGCCTCTGGGCTCTGTTCCCCTGTGTCCAGATGCTGTCCGTTCTAATCCCTAGGGTCCTGAAGCCGTCTCACGCTCCTTATCCTGTCCTCTAGCTGCTTTGGTACTCGAGAACACCATCAGCACTGCTCTCTACTCTGTCGCCATCTTGGAGATCCCCTTCCTCACCCTCTTATCCACCCCCTACATTCAATCCAACATGTTGTCCATGTCCATGGGTCATTTATCCTAGGTCCTTGACTAAACTGATTCCCTTCTTTGCCTCCTTCTCTCCACTACCCCCATCCCCTCCACTCTGCACACCGAAAGTCTGTTCCTTGTATTCATATCTCTGGTTCTGTTTTGTTTGTTCATTAGACTTCTGTATTAAGTGAGAACATGTAGTATTTAGTTTTTGCTGCCTGGCTTATTTCACTAAGCATGGTATTCTCCAGTTCCATTCATGCTATTGCAAATGGTAGGAGTTCTCTCTTTCTTTCTGCTGCATAGAACCCCATTGTGTAAATGTATCACAGTTTTTTGATCCATTCATCCACTGAAGAGCACTTAGGTTGTTTCTAGCACTTGGCTATTGAAAGTAGCACTGCTATGAACATAGAATTGCATAGGTTCTTCTGAATTGGTGTTTCAGGATTCTTACTATGTATAATCCTAGCAATGGAATCACTGGGTCTATTCTTAGTTTTTTGAGGAAATTCCATACTGTCTTCCATAGTGGCTGCACCAGCCTGCATTCCCACCAACAGTGCACCAGGGTTTCCTTTGCCTTACTTCCTCGTCAACACTTCTGGTTTGTTCATTTGTTGATGATTGCCATTCTGACAGGTGTGAGGTGGTATCTTATTGTGGTTTTAATTTGCATCTCTCTGATGGCTAGTGATGTTGATGTTGAGCATTCTTTCATGTGTCTATAGGTCCTTTATATGTCTTCATTGCAGAAGTGTCTATTCAGGTCCTTTGCCCATTTTTTAATTAGGTTGTCTATCTCCCTGGTGTTGCGTCATATTAGGTCTTTATGTATTTTGGAGATCAAACTCTTATCTGGGGTGTCATTGAAATATATGTTTTCCCATATAGTTGGTTCCCTTTTTGTTTTGTTGATGTTTTCTTTAGCTGAACAGAAACTTTTCGGTTTGATGTTGTCCTATTTTTTTATTTGTTCCTTTATTTCCCTTGCCCTGGGAGATACTTAAGTGAAAATTTTGCTGTGTAGGGTATCTGCAATTTTGTTACCCATGTTTTCCTCTAGAGCTTTTATAGTGGCACTGCTTATGTTTAAGTATTTTATCCCTCTTGATTTTATTCTGGTATATGGTGTAAATTGGTAATCTAGTTTCATTTTATTGCAAGTACCTGTCCAGTTCTTCCAACACCACTTGTTGAAGAGGCTATTTGCATTCCATTTTATGTTCCTTCCCCCTTTGTCAAACAAATATTAGTTGCTCATAGAGTCCTGGGTTTAATTCTGGGCTCTCTATTCTGTTCCATTGAGCTGTTTGTCTGTTCTTGTGCCAATACCAGACTGTTTTGGTTACTATGGCTTTGTAATAGAGTTTGATATCTGGTATTGAGATTCTTCCTACTTTGTTCTTCTTTCTCAGGATTGCTGTAGCTATTTGGGGTTGTTTTTGACTCCATATGAACTTTTTAAGTATTTGTTCTAATTCTATAAAATATGATGTTGGTATTTAAATAGGGATTGCATTGAATCTATAGATGCCTTTGGGTAGTATGGAGATTTTAATGATGTTAATTCTCCCCAAACCATGAACATGATATATGCTTCCATTTATTTGTATCTTCCTTAATTTCTTTCTTCAGTGTTCTGTAGTTTTCTGAGTACAAGTCTTTTATCTCCTTGGTTAAATTTATTCCTAGGTACTTTATTTTTCTTGTTGCTATGATAAATGGGATTTGTTTTCTACCTTCTATCTCTGATGTTTCATTGTTGGTGTATAAAAATGCCTTCAATTTCTGGATATTGACTTTTTATCTTATTCTTTTGCCAAATTCACTTTTTAGGTTGAGTAGATTTTTAGTGGAGTCTATAGGGTTTTCTGTGTACATACACTATCATGTCATCTGCAAATAATGACAGTTTTAACTTCCTCCTTTCCTATTTGGATGCCTTTGATTCCTTTTTCTTATCTGATGACTATGCCTAGATCTTCCAAATCTATGTTGAATAGAAATCTTGCCTTGTTCCTGATCTTAAGGGAAAGGCTTTCAGTTTTTGCCCATTGAGTGTGATGTTAGCTGCAGGTTTCTCATATATGGCCTTTAATATGTTGAGGTATGCTCCCTCTATTCTTATCATAAAAGGGTGCTGTATTTTATCAAATGCTTTTTCAGCATCTATTGATATGATCATATGGTTTTTACCTTTCAGTTTGTTTATATGGTGTATAACATATATTGATCTGTGAATATTGAACCATCCTTGCATCCCTGGGGTGAATCCCATGTTCATGGTGTATGATATTTTAAAATTTTATTTTATTGTTGTTTTATTATATCCATCACCTTTCTCCTTCCTTCTGTCCCCTTCCACACTCATCCACTCCCCTCCAAAGTCAGTCCCACTTGTTGTCCATATCCATGGTTCTTCCATACTAGTTCCTTGACTAAAATGCTCCTCTTCTTTGCATCCTCCCCTCCCCTCCTTCAACCCCCCCTCTCCCCTCCACTCTGCCCACAGGAGATCTATTCATTGTATTCATGTATCTGGTTTTCTTTTGCTTATTTGTTTGTTTTGTTCATTATTGTCCTGTAATGGGTGAGATCATATGGTATTTGTCTTTCACTGACTGGCTTATTTCACTAAGCATAATACTCTCCAGTTCCATCCATGTTGCTGCAAAGGGTAGGAGTTCCTTCTTTCTTTCTGTGGTGTGGTATTTCTTTGTGTAAATGTACCAAAGTTTTTTGATCCAATCATCCACTGATAGGCACTTAGGCTCTTCCCAGCACTTGGCTATTGTAAATAGTGCTGCTATGAACATAGGGGTACATAGGTTCTTATGAATTGGTGTTTCAGAGTTGTTTAAGTATATTCCCAGTAGTGGAATTGCTTGATCAAAGGCAGTTCTATTTTTAGTTTTTTGAGGAAACTCCATACTGTTTTCCATAGTGGCTGCACCAGGCTGCATTCCCACTGACAGTACACTAAGGTTCCCTTTTCCCCCCATCCTAGCTAAGATTTGTTGTTCGTTGATTTGTTGATGATTGCCATTCTGATGGGTGTGAGGTAGTATCTCATTGTGGTTTTAATTTTCATCTCTCTGATGGCTAGTGATGTTGCACATTCTTTTATATGCCTTTGGGCTCTTTGTATGTCCTCCTCAGAGTGGTCTGTTCAGGTCCTCTGCCCATTTTTTAATTGGGCTGTCTCCCTGGTGTTGAGTTGCATAAGTTCTTTATACATATTTTTAGATCAAACCCTTGTCTGAAGTATCATTGGCAAATATGTTTTCCCATACAGTTGGTTCCTTTTTAATTTTACTGGTGTTTTCTTTAGCTGAACAGAAACTTTTCAATTTGATATAGTCCCATTTATTTGTTCTTTTATCTCCTTTGCCCTTGGAGAAGTATCAGTAAACATATTTCAGTATAAGATATATAAAATTTTACTGCCTATATTATTCTCCAGGACCTTTATGATGGTACTGCTTATGTCCAAGTCCTTTATCAATCTTGAATTTATTCTGGTGTATGGTGTAAGTTGGTGGTCTAGTTTTATTTTTTTGCCTGTTGCTGTCCAGTTCTCCCAACACCACTTGTTGAAGAAACTGTGTTTATTTCATTTTATGTTCCTTCCCCTTTGTCGAATATTAATTGACCATAGAGTCCTGAGTTTATTTCTGGGTTCTCTATTCTGTTCCATTGACCTAGATGTCTATTCTTATGCCAGTACCAGATAGTTTTGATGACAGTAGCCTTGTAGTATAGTTTGATGTCCAGTATTGTGATTCCTCATACCTACAAGGTATGCCAAAGACAATGCATTGGCTATTTGTGGGCATTTTTGGCTCCATATAAATATTTGAAGTATTTTTTTTTTATTTCTGTGAAGTATGTCATTGTAATTTTAATTGGGATTGCATTGAACTATAGATTGCTTTGGGTAGTATGGACATTTTAATGATGCTAATTCTTCCCATCCATAAACATGGTATATGCTTCCATTTATTTGTATCTTCCTTAATTCCTTTTTTCAATGTTCTGTAGTTTTCTGAGTACAGGTCATTTACCTCCTTAGTTAAGTTTATTCCTAGGTACTTTATTTTTCTTGTTGCTATGGTAAATGGGATTTGTTTTTTCACTTCTATTTCTGTTGTTTCATTATTGGTATATAAAAATGCTTTTGATTTCTGGATAGTGACTTTATATCCAGATATAGATTTTTAAAAATATATTGCTGATTGGGTTTTCCAATATTTTGTTGAGAATTTCTATCAGAGATATTAGCCTGTAGTTTTCTTCCTTTGTTGTATCTTGACCTGGTTTTGGGATTAGAATAATACTAGCCTCATAAAAGTTTGAAATTTTCCCTCTTCTTGGATAGTTTGAGAAGGATAGGGGTTAATTCTTGGTAAAATTGTTAAAATTCCCCTGTGTAGCCATCTGGCCCTGGGTGCTTGTGCGCTGGGAGATTTTGTATTACTTCTTCAATTTTACTAGTAGTTTTGGGTATATTCAGGCTGTCTCCTTCTTCTTGATTGAGTTTTGGCAAGTTATACATTTCCAGAAATTTTTCTATTTCACCCAGGTTGTCAAATTTCTTTTCATATAGTTGTATGTAGTAATTTCTTACAATCCCTTGTATTTCTGTGTATGGGTCATGATTTCTCCTCTGTTATTTCTGATTTTGTTTATTTGGGTCCCCTCTCTCTTTTATTTATTTATTTATTTGAAAGATTTTGTATTAGTTTTAAAGAGAGGGGAAGGGAGACAGGCAGAGGGGAAGAGAGACATCAATGTATGGTTGCTTTCACCTGCCTCCAGCTATGGACCTGGCTGGAAACCTGACTTGCAGCCTGGTTATGTGCCCTATCTGGGAATCGAACAAGCAACCTTCACATTTGTAGGCCAGCACCTTATCCACTGTGCCACAAGGCAGGGTTTCTTTTTTTCCTAATGAGTCTAATTAAAGGCTTGTCAATTTTGTTTACCCTTACAAAGAACCAGCTCCTGGATTTATTGATCCTTTGAATCATGCTTTTAGTTTCTATGTCATTTAATTCTGCTCTGATCTTGATAATTTTCTTCCTTCTACTTGCCTTGGGTTTTGCTTGTTCTTGCTTCTCTAGTTCTTGCAGGTTTATGTTTAGGTTGTTTGTATAAGCTTCTTCTATCCTTTTTAGGTAGGCCTGCATTGCTATGAATTTCCCCCTGATGGCTGCCTGCTCTGTGTTCCATAGGTTTTGGGGTGTTGTGAATTCATTTTTATTTGTTTCCAGATAGTTTTTGAGTTCTTTTTTTTTTTATCTCATTATTAACCCATTCAATACTTAATAGCATGTTATTTAGTCTCCATGAATTATAATGTTTTGAGGTTTTTTCCTTGAGGTTTGTTTCTAGTTTCAAGCCATTGTAGTCTAAGAAGAAGCTTTGTATGATTTCAATTTTCTTGATTTTGTGAAAGCTTATCTTGTGTCCTACCATGCGGTCTATCTTTGAGAATGTTTTATGTGCAGTAGAAAAGAATGTGCATTTCACTTCTTTGGGGTGAAAAGTTCTGTATATATCAGTTAAGTCTATTTCATCTATAGTGTTGTTCAATGCTACAATGTTCTTGGTGGTTTTTTTGCTTGAAATATTTGTCCATTGTTGATAATAGGGTATTAACATCCCCTGTTATGAGTGTGTTGCCATCAATACCTTCTTGAATTCCTCCAAGATTTTCCTTATATATTTGGGTCCTCCTTCATTGGGTTGATATCTGTTTACAAGGGTTCTATCTTCTTGATGGATTGTTCCCTTAAGTATTATGATATGTCCTTCTTTGTCTCTTTTTATGTCCTTCATTGCAAAATCTGTTTTGTCTGATGTAAGTATTGCTACCATTGCCTTTATTCCATGTTCATTTGCTTGAAATATATTTTTTAATCCCTTTACTTTCAGTCTGTGTAGATCCAAGTTGGGTCTCTTGAAGATAGCATATATGTGAGTCATGTTTTCTTATCCATTCACCTACCTTATGTCTTTTATTGGTGCATTCAATCCATTTATGTTTAAGGTTACTATTGAGAGGTACTTCTTTATTGACATTTTCCCCCTGTATTCTTCTCTGTCTCTCTTTGTTTTTTTCATGTTTTTAAAGCAGGCATTTTGGCATATCTTGCCATGCACATTTGGTGGAGGTGTATTCTTTTAGCCTTCTTTTGTCTGAGAAATTCATTTCTCCTTTCATTTTGAATAAGAGCCTAGCTGAGTCAAGTATTCTTGGTTGTGGGCCTTTGTTTTTCGTTATTTAGAACATTTTGTCATTCTCTTCTGGCTTGTATTGTTTCTGTTGAGAAATCATTTGATAACCTTATTGGAACCCCCTTATATGTTATTAACTATTTCTCTTTTGATGTTTTTAGGATTCTCCCCTTGTCTTTGAAATTTGCCATTTTCATTATGATGTGTCTTGGAGTGGGCCTGTTTGGGTTCATCTTCATTGAAACCCTCTCTGCTTCCTGAAGTTGAGTAACATTTTTGCTCATCAATTTAGGGAAGTTTTCTGTTAATACTTTTTCAAACAGTTTTTCTATGTCTTGCTCCTCTTCTCCTGGTATCCCTATGATACAGATATTGTGTTTCATGTTGTTCTGTATCTCTCTTAAAACCTCTTCATTCCTTTTCAGTCTTTTTTCATTTTGTTGCACTGTCTGGTTATTTTTTTCCATGTGATCCTCCAATTCACTGAACCAGTCCTCTGCTCCCTCTAACCTGCTTTGAATTCCTTCTGTTGTGTTCTTCAGTTCGGAGATTGTATTCTTCATTTCCTCCTGGTTCTTACTGATGGTTTCTATGTCCTTTTTAATGTTGGTATAATTTTCAGTAAGCTCCTTGTAGTTGTTTTGGAGTTCTTTGTAGTTTTCTTTGAGCTTGTTGGGCTCATTGAGCTTTCTTATAACCATTTCTTTGAACTTGGTGTCTGATAGTTTCCTTGTTTCTATTTCACTTGGCAGTCTTCCTGGTGATTCCTCCTTTCTTTTTTATAATGAACTGTTTCTTTTTCTCCCCATTTTGTGGGTTTGTTGTTGTTTGGGGTTTTTTAAAAGATTTTATTTATTATTTTTAGAGAAAAGGGGAGGGAGAAAGGCAGAGAGAGAGAGAGAGAGAGAGAGAGAGAGAGAGAGAGATCAATGTATGGCTACCTTTCACCTGCCTCCAGCTACAGACATGGCTGGAGACCTGGCTTGCAACCTGGTTCTGTGCCCTGGCTGGGAATCAAACCAACAACCTTTACACTTGCAGGCTGGCCCCTTATCCACTGTGCCACCAGGCAGGGCCTGTTGCTTGTTTTTGTTTCTTAGACTAATATCTTAAGATTCCCTGCCTTTGTGTAATGCCTTTCTGTGATAGGAGATTTGTGGAGTCAGTGGTGCTGTGGTGCAGTCTCTTAAATTTCCTTTACTTGGTTCTGTTGGGGTGCCCTTTGTGTCATTAATTTGGGCTATCTGGTTGTGTTTTGAATTTGATTTGTGTTTCTCCTTGATAAGTTCACTTTGTTTGGCTGAAGAGAGACTTTCTACCACATCTCATATACTGTTATTCCACAGTGGTCTTTTGTATACTCAGCCCTGTCTCTTTCTTCAGTTTGGTCCAGGTCTATGTCCTTTTGTGTGCCTCCCTGGTCTCCCTTTCTGTGATCAATCTGCTCTTTGTCTTGGTGTAGCCAGCAGTCCCTGGCAGAAAGATATTTAGATGTTATTTTCCCATTGCTTAACCACAAAATCAGGATGACCCCACAGCAAAAGTGAGATGTCAACCCTGAAATCATAGCCATATAAAAAGTGAAAGGACCTTTACATTTATTCATTCTCCATTCTTAGTTGCATAGACCAGAGTTGCAGATATGACTTAGAACTCATAGATGGAGGAAAAGAGCCAATACCAGTGGAATCCATGCCTATCTTCAGCTTCCTTCTTACTTGAGGGCTCTCTTCCTGCCTGCCTGTCCCTCAGTGTCCTGGAATAGGATCTACAATTGCTATGTGGTCACCTGAGAGGTCAGTGGCTCAGATGGCCTCCATCTCATGCTTCCAAGGAAACATACTTTTCAAAGGAATAAGAGAGCCTTTGGGACAGGTGACAGTGGCAAGAACAGAAAAGGAGCAAGCTAGAGCTACTTTAGTCCTGGTTGTGATATCACAGATGAAGCACTGGCCTTGAGTCAGAAGGCCTAATTTGCTAGCTGGATCTGTACAACCTTGTAACTGCAAGTTACAGAATCTCTCTAAGCCTCAGTTTTCTCATCTGGAAAATGGACATGGTATATCCATTTTCTAGATTCATTGTGAGGCTAAATAAGCACCAACATATAGAGTGTGTAACAAGGTGTGTGGCTCCCAATAGGCATCCAACTAGTGTTCACTTTTTTCTTTTTGGTCTTCCTTTTCCCTCTCTGGGCTTTAGTTTTCTGAACTATAAAAGGTACACATAAATTAAAATGGTTTATAATATATCTATGACCACTATCTTTAATCCCAAAGTCATTTTTTAAAATAACTGGTAGCTAGCACATACTCTGCCTAACAGCTCTTTGCCATATACATATATAAGAACACACCAAGCATGCTGACTTTATCACAAAATAAAATTTTAATCTTGGGTTATCCATATCCTGTGAATATAGTTTTATAGATTTTTCAGGAACAATTCTAACTTACATTGCTTTTCAACCAAACTGTGATGTTGTTAGAATGAAAGTGTTGCCGGGACAATAGGAATAAACAAGGAATGCCCAGTGTATCCCATGAGTACTCCTGAGGGCCTTGATATCTTGGAGGTAAAGAAGCTTTTTACACCCCTGCTTAGATGCTTATGACCCTTTGGGTCTCTGCTTTAGAATATATCCTGAGCCCCCAAGGAGGTTCTCTTTTTTCTTTTACTATCTTGGGGTCTCATGCTTTCTTCTCTCTTCTTAATTAACTGCTGCCCCATCACTGCTTATTTGCTTTTCTGGTTTTCTGGCTCTCACACTCATCATGAGCAACTTAGGCATGGGAATGCCCATACCTCACTCAGTCTGGAAAATAGTAGGTACTCAATAAATATGTATGAGGAGAAAAAATGGATGACTATCTTAGCTTGGAGAGGCAGAGTAAGGGGTCAGTGCAGCTCCTGATGGAAGCTGAAAGAAGTCAACTTAGCCATAAAAGGGGAGCTATTGTTTCCTCCTGGCAAGCCAGAGCAGGCTTTACTTTCATTCTCCTCTTCATCCCCTATGCACTCATCTTTGCCAATGATACCTGGTGGTTGGCTAGGGAGCTGATATCTTTGTGCCTACAGGTGAAAGGCTGAGAAAACAATCAGTGCTTTGTTGAAAGGCTTTCAGAGCTGAAGTATATGCACCCATTAGAGGAAAGACAATTCACAACCCTGCTGGGGTTGCTCTCTTCCTCTCCAGAGAGAGCCCACCCCAGCCAACACATCCAGAGTGGGCTCTATGTGCACTACAGTGGGCTACTTAAGTGCCATTATAATGGTCACTTGACAGTAGAGAAGGATATCTTTTATTTTCTAGTACAGAGGAGTTTTTGAGCATGCATTAGAGTTATCAAAAATTTCTGATTCAACATGCCTGGGGTGGGGCCTAAGAATTTACATTTCTCACAAGCTCCTAGGTGGTGTTGGTATGCTGGTCCCAGCACTGCACTGTTCTAGGCCATATTACATAGTAAAGACTTTAGAGAAAGAAGAACAATGAAGCATTTTCAGCTGAGAAGTAGTCAGTTGTGCCTTCCAGATATCCTGGGCTAGTGCAAACAATGATTGTTGTGTAGTGAGTGGGTGCCTATTGGGAACTCTGAGACCCCAACATGTTCTGTCACTTCCCATTGCATCAGGAGTAGACCTCTAAGAAAGCTTTCTACTCTAGTTAGCATTCTGTGGGAAGAAAACTTTCCATAGGTGTCTTACATTTCTGTACGTCTTACTATTAACTGAGTTTGTTCTGAACCATTTTTTCAAGAGTGTACAGTAAACAGCCTTGGAAGACAGAGTCTTTCTGGAGGATAGTGTCAGTACAATAAAGATAATGACTTAGAAGAAGGTGGTCAAAGTCACAAACTTCTAGCTATGAGATAAATAAGTACTAGGGATGTCATCTATGGCACAATAACTCTCTCACTACTAGGAGAAAAAAATTAATTAAAAAAAATTTATTCACTTCTTTTTGAGAGAGAAATCAATGTGTTGTTCCGCTTATTGTATTTATGCATTCATTGGTTAATTCTTGTGCTCTGACTGGAGATCAAACCCACCACCTTGGTTCTATGATGCTCTAACCAACTGAGCTACCCAACAAGGGCTAGAAAAAAAAAATCTGTTTTTCCTTTCTATTATATCTATATGAGATGCTAGATGTTAAATAAACCTATTGTAATCATTTCACAATATATATAAATCAAACTATCATGCTGTATACCTTACACTTATACAGGGATTTATGTCAATTATTTCTCAATAAAACTTGGGGGAAAAAGGTAATGTCTCCTTCTGGGGCAAAGGTCAAGCAGACTTACTTCTTATTATAACAGATTCAGGTTTCTTCAGTTCAAGATCTCAGTACAGCAATGACTGCATGGGCAGGCATCACCTGGCCCTCTCCTAGTCATCCTATAGGAATTAGGGCTTGAAGAACCATGCAAATGCTGATACTCTTAAATACCTATGTCTGACCCAGAAACCTTGTGTATTCTGCCAGCATTGAGGAAACTGTAGCAGGCTAGCTTGTTCACTTGCAAGTAGAGTAAAATACCAGATCCTTCACAATTTTCAATATATATGTTTCCATCCTATTGCACCTCTCTGCCTACTTCAGTAGTCTCTCCTACTAGCTCTCTCCTATACAAAACATTGCACTAACCCACCTCCAAATCACATTCTGGAATACTTAACTATCACAGACTCCTCTCCAGAATTTTGCAGTAGCATTTTCTGCACCTACTCTCCATATTCATTTGCTGGTGAGTTTTCTCTTAAAGTCTTCCACCCTTAGGAATCCAGTGCTCAGAAGAAGTCATAGCATTTTCATAACCCTACTTGGCCGTGGGCTTTTACAGATTGTTAGGTACTTTTGCATTTGTCATTATAGCTAACCTTCCTCATAACACTGTGGGGAAGGTTGGTTTAAACCAATTGTGGACTGACAACTGAGATGCTCAGGCATTAGGACTCATCTTTTGAAGGGCAAGACCAGCTAGAGCCAAGTCTTGTGCTCTTTGCACATTACAACACCATAGTTGCTGCTCATTTTTATGTTTTAATGTCAACCTGAGCCAAGAATCATTAGGTAAATAAGGCTGGACAGAAGTTTAAAAATTCTACAAAGCCAAAAATAAATGGTTTGAGAATTACATTAATAACTGAGAGCAGACTGTCTATCCATTTAAACATTTCCAAGCCTAGCTCCTACCTAAATCTGGAAACAAGAGCATGGACCTCATCACCTGCCCTTACATAAGCATATGCTTTCAGGTAGCTGGGATTTACCCTTTTAACAGTCTAGGAAAGGCTGTGCTTACCAGTTAGTGAGATGTAGGATTGTCTAGTTCAATTGGAAAGTCAGAAGTCTAGCTAGGCCCCTTGTGAACCTGTTTATGTAGAACTGAATAAACATTCCAGACTTCCCAGCAGTCTTGTTGTCAAAGCAGGTGTCAGCATTAAGCTAAAGATGAACATTTGAGGAGAACTGGAACCCTGAACAGCACCCTCAGACTTTTCTGTACTGGCTTCCAGTCTGCATTCAGCCACACAAAACTTTTATCATCTACATCCTTCCTCCACAGCTCCTGTTTGTTTAGTCCATTCCTTCTTTCATTTTTAGTACTTCAGTTTCATCACTAAAATGATCTAATCTTTATGTTCTCATTATTAGAGTGTTCAGAAAAGAAGAATAGGTTTTGTCCATAGAGTTGAGAAATTACTATTTGTTCAGGATTGATTTCAAACCATAATCCCTGGTGTCAAAGAACTCATCTGTTTAAACATATCAGACACTAATTACCCACAGCTTGAGCACAATAGCAGAATTGAAGAGCTATGTCCTGATACTCCCATACATACTTGCAGAATTGAAGAGCAATGTCCTGATACTCCCATATATACTAGCAATTTAGCATTGTTATTTATGAAGGAAACATTTTTGTAGTAAAGACAGATCTCCCATTCATTTAACTGGCAGAAGTTCCCAGAAGACTAAACAGCAAGGGATCTTTTCATCAGACTTGCCAGGAATTGCATTCATCTGGTTATAAAGGCCACATTCATTCTAAATTATTTTTCTCTTATCTCTTTGACTCAGTCTGGACTTGCCTCTAAACTAAATCTTTTTTTTTTTTTTTTTTTTTGATTTGAAATCTTTTCTTTTATTTGCATATTTGATTATTCTACCCTTTGCTTCTTCCCCAGCATTATAAAGGACTTAACATAATCATACTGAAGTTCTCAGTGTTTAGTTACAGTTCTTTGTGCATTAAAGTAGTGGTGGAATCTTGACCCATGATGGGCAGTTTACCAGAATCTTCTAGAATATTTGACTTGTTATTAGTGTCAGGTCTTTTTTGTCTGTTTATTGGAAGAACTGTAAACTAATTCTTTATGATAGTTGATAAAGATACTATCATTCTCTGGGTAAACCAGGGTTGAAACTACTAATCCATCTCTGAGTGGGCTCTTCCTGAGTAAGGAAGTGCTATTTCTACAAAGTCTATTTCTACTACTTGTCTTACATCTGACCCTGAGCTTTTTTTCCCAAGGCTTATACCAAGTAATTGGATAGCAGTCCAATTCCTATCTCTATCTCCTTCTAATCTATGTTATACTCAATTTAAACTGTGATTCCTCTGACAGAAAAGAAGAAGAAGGAAGAGGAGGCGGGGGGAGGAGGAGGAGAGGGAGGAGGAGGAAGAAGAAGGGGGAGAAGGGAGAGAAGGGAGAAGAGGATGAAGAGTAGAAGGAAGAAGAGGGAAAGGATGAGGTAGCAAAGAAGAAGGAGAAGCAGCAGGAGGGAAAATTGGAGAAAGAAGAGGAGGGTGAAAAGGAGAAGCAAGAGGGAAAGAAAGAGAAGCAGAAAAAGGAGGAGGGGAGGGGAAACAGGAGGAAAAAGAGGAAGGTGAGGAGGAGAAACAAGAGGAGACTAAGAAGGAAGAGGAAGAAAGGAGGAGGAACAGAAGAAGGAGGGGGAAAAACAAGGGAAGAGGAGAAAGAGATGGAGGAGCAGCAGGAAGAAGAGCGAGAAGAGGAAGGGTAGGAGAGAAAAAGAGGGAGAAGAAAAGGAGAGGAAAGAGGAGAAGCAGGAGAAGGAGAGGGAAGAAGGAATAAAGGAAGAAAATCAGTAGCAGTGCAGCTAATTAAGCCATTCACCTATTCAAAAACACTCAGTGCCCCTGCCCAGGCTACCAAATAACTGGATATATAACACCCTCCAAGCTTGGCTTCAAGGCATTCCTAATCTTTCTACTCTATTTATTTTATAAATGCATAATGTGGGTAAAGTGGACTTCTCTAGTCTCCACATTCACTGTGAACTTTCTTGAGCCTTCTCCTTTAAGTCCATTCCTACCATGAAAGACCTGACTCAGCTCCCCTGCCCCTTTCTTCTTCAACCCCACCTTTGCCACAAATAAATCTCGCTCCCTTTTCCTCTGATTATAATGCTTTATTTGTGCCCTGCTTTACAGTACCTATAATTTGCCTAATGTAAGTATTTGTGTCCCTATTTTGTTGGTCCTAATAGACTAATCATACTTGAGTTGGTAATACTTACTGGATTCCTGTTCTGTACCAGACACTGAGCCAGGCACTGGGAAATAGCAGTGGAAGAGACATGGTTCATTTATGAAGTGTATAATCTTGTAGGAAGATGAACATAATTTAATCATTAGTTTAGCACTTATGAGATTACAGACTACTACCACGATTGAGTTCCAGATGCTAATAAGGACAAACTGGGGTGAAAAATGTCTTTATGGAGAAATAATATTTAAGGTAGGGAACATTTTTAGTTTTTAGATTTTATCTGGAATAAACAATATATATTAAGGCTCTTCAGTGATCACACACATGTTTCAGAAAGCTCCCATTGAAAGCAATGTAAAGAGCAAATACTATGGGAGGTTTAGAAAAGGGGGATGGGAATGGGAGCAGGGCAGCAAGGCTGGACAATGGTGATCCAGTTAGGAGACTATCATAATAGTTCAGATGTGAAAGAATTATGACCTAAACTAGGTTGAGGATTAATTTCCAATTGGTTGTTGGTGGCAGAAGAGCAAATATCCAGGATGGATCATATATTTCTGGTTTCTAGGTGGATGGTGGTGCCCCTAACCACTAACGGACATATCAGGACAAACTGAAGGTAGATTAGAAGAGGAGTTCCATTTGCATAAACAGAGTCTGAGGTACTGGATATGTTAGAAGGAAACTTCCAACTCTTTCATAGGACCTACCATGGTGTTAATTTTTACAGCTTCATTGAGGTATAATTAACATACAGTGAGCTGCACATATTTGAAGTGTACAGTATGATAAGTTTTAATACCTACCTTACACCTGTGAAACAATTGCCACAATATAGTGAACATATGTCAGGGTCCACCTGGGAAAACATTGAAATGTGGAGTCCCAAGCAGGCCAGGCTAAGTCTGTAAGACCTGACTGGAAAACCAGAAATGTTGGGTACATACCTGTTTCCATGTTGTAGCCAGTGGACCCAGGGGGAGGGAGACTAAGTCATGAGAAAATACTTGAACTACTATGAAGCCCGGCCTTTTCTCTTACCTCCCCTAATCCTTTCTTGTATCAACTGCAGAAGTTTTTAAAATTTGAGTGCACATCCTGACCTGAGTGATATCTCCCTGCCCCTTCAATTGTTTTTCCATTTCCCTGTAATTAGTATTATTTAGCATTGACTGATAAGCCACATGCTTTCAAGTTTACCCCTTTCAATAAAGGTCTTGGGGAACAAAGAACTGGGCCTTTTGGCCTCAAGCCACTGGCCAGATCTTCTTCCCCTTACACAGGAGTTGTTTGGGATGGTTTTATTTCATCCACAGTACCAGGGGTCTCTGTGGGCAGGGGTCCCCCACAAACATACCCATCACCCCAAAAGATTCCTCTTGCCCATTCTTCCCACTTCTCCACAACTCTCTTTTCAGGTAACTGATGTATTTTCTCTTATTATAGATTTGTTTGTGTTTTTTGGACATTTATGTAAATTAAAGAATACACAATGTATTCTTTTTTTGTGTGGCTTGTTTCATTAAGCATAATTACCTTGAGAATCTCCATGTTGTTGCACATTTCATTCACTTGTTTTTTGTTTTTTTGTTTGTTTGTTTTTTTATCAATGAGTAATATTCTATCATTTGGATATACCACAATTTGTTGATCTATTCACTTATTAGTTTGTGATGTTGTTTCCAGTTTGGGACTATTAGAAATAAAACTGCTATAAACACTCATATGAATGTCTTTTACCTGATAAAAAACCAAGGTATTTCCTTTGCTCTTGAGTAAATACCTAGAGTGGAATGCCTGAGTCAAGTGTATGATTATAATACTGCAGGGCAATTCTGACACAAACCAGCTGAGTCAATACAGAATCCACAGATTAAAGGCATAGTCCCCAATAAAACTATCCTCATTTCAGATGCCAGCCACCAATTTGGGTATTCCCAGGCCAACTACATTTCTTGTTACAGTAGGCAGCTAGTTATATATTAATGAAAAAGAATGGAGGAAAACTAGCTAAGCCTGATTGAGTAGGAACTGGCAGCTTCACAGACACCCCAGGAGACAGCCACATCCTAAAAGGGACTTAATCTCTGAGCAAGTAGAAAAGACTGGCCTTTAAAGCTTCCCAGATTAATGGTAGGAAATAAAACAGTAAGGGGGAAATTCTTCTGCTGGGTGCATGTGCAGTAGAAGCCAGATACAGCAAACCTATGAGGCATGCACAATAGAAACCAAAATGGTGACCAGGAAGAGAAGGAATATAGCCCGGGAAAATCTGTGAAAAATATTATATAGGATAAGGGCATGAAACCCTGGAATATTTAGGAAGGGGACTGGATAAAGGAAGAGCCCAGCACAATCCTGTAAAGAATTGGGAAGAAGATTAGTTAGTTTGAAAGAGTTTAACCCTTTTCAAGCCCAAGGAAATACAATCTTCTTCTCAATTCTTCACAAATTTTTGCTGGGCTCTTCCCGTATCTAGTCCCTCTCCTGGATATTCCAGGACATGAAACTTTCTCTTCCTGCCACCAGGCATAATGATATGTTCACCAATCAGGAGGCTCTACTGAATTTTGATGCCCAGAATTCATATTAGGATTTCACTACATAGGCATAATTGATTAAATCATTGGCCGTGTAACTGAAACTCAATTTTCAAACCCCTCCCCTCTGGAAGACATCAGGCCAATATCACCTAGCTCAAAGCCCTAACCCTCAACCACAAGTTTTCTCCCTGGCATGGCCTGCCCCATCCTGAGTCATCTCCTAGCATAAACTCAGGTGTGCTGAAATGTCCCACCATGAATGAAAAAGGCACTCCTTCCAAGAGCTTAGAAGTTCCCTCCCAGGAACCAGGAACAAAGATCAGTTAGTTGATTTTGTTGTTGTTGTTGCACAATGATGTTTTATAGTTAATAAATCTTTGTTCAATGACATAGGGAATATAGTCAATAATATTGTGATAACTATGTATATGGTGCCAGTTAGTTACTAGAAATATCAAGGAGAACAGTATGTAAAGTATATGATTGTCTAACCACTAAACTGTATACCTGAAACAAGTACAAAATAAAATTGAAAATAAGCTGTAAAAATATATATATAAATATATATGGTCTGTCCAGAAGGTATTCAGCTATGAAATGTAAAAAATAGAGTCACTTATTAAAGAAGCTACAAGAAAAATTGTACATAGGACAATAATGCCTCCATCTCCTTCAAAGTAGACACCTTAGAACCTCACACAATTCTCTCAATTGCCATCAGCTGCCAACATGTTTTCCTACACCTCATCAATGGTCTTAAATCTCTTCCTTTTCAAAGGAGATTTTAGGGTGAGTTGGAAGATGGCAGCCACATAGGTGGAAGTAGGGTATGCTCTCACACCCAGCTTGGACACTTGGCTAATCTTCTGAAAAATAAACTGAACATTCAACACAGAATATTAGCTGATATGAAGTTTGGAAGCCAAAGAGTACAGAAGACACTACAAGCTCTGGCTGGTGGCACAGTGGACAAGGCACCGGCCCGCAAACCCAAAGGTTGCTGGTTCAATTCCCCAGCCAGGGCACATAACCAGGTCTCCAGCCAGGTCTGTGGCTGGAGGCAGGTGAAAGGCAACCATACATTCATGTCCCTCTCCCTCTCTGCCTCTCTCCCTATGCCTCTCTCTAAATATAACAAAATTAAATCTTTTTAAAAACTTAAAAAAAAAAGAAGAGGAAGAAGAAGAAGACACTTTACAATGGGTGGTAAGGAGATTCTATTGGTGAACTGGGAAATACCCCAAGCAGCCTCAGTGCCCATGGTACCTGCATCTGGGGAGAGCCTGGTCAGAGATCACAGTTTTGCTACTCCCTCCTATCCAAGGGCAGGGAATCTCCAGACCAGGGAGCAACTTGGATAACCAAAGTCAGGGGGAGTCAGGCCACACACACACACTGAGCAACACACCCATAAATGCAGTGACAAACAAGGGCCTGGAGAGAGCCAGAGAGAAAAAGGGATACTATATGCACCTGGGTCTGATAGAGGAGGCTGGCTGGGGGGACAGACTTGACCGTAAATGACTCGAATTTCTGGAGAGGTGGCATGTACCGAAGGCTATACAGTGGCTCAGTGCTGCAGTGGGAGTGCTCAGAGAGATTTGTTTTAAGGGGAGCTGAGGCACTCTAGGCAGGGAACCCATGCACAGCTGCCCTGCCAGCAAGGGGATAGAATTGAGGGTGCAGTTTGATCCCACTCAGTGCAGCTGGGCAGACTGATCCAAAAGGTGCAGAGTGAGGGGGTTTCTCTTCCACAGCCAGCACAGATGCATAGTGTGGAGAGTGTGGGCCTCTGTATGCTGCAAAGATAGTGGGCTGGCAACTGTGCACCTAAGATTATTTAAAGCCAGATGGAGACCCCTTCCCCTTCCCTGGATGAACCTCTGGGAAGGGAAAGTCGTATCCAGCTACCACCTTCTGCAGAAGCAGGGAAGATGTGCAAAAGAGCCTAGGCAGGCTCAAGAACCATGCAGGGTACATTTCCACAGAAGAAAGGCAGCAAGAACACCTAAATGGCCCATTCTGAACTTCTCTCAGGGAGACAAAATGTGCTGGTTCCTAGGGGCCATATTTCACTGAGGCCAGCAGGGCAGAGAGATCAGAAAAGCAGTGCAGCAAGGGGATTCAAGTCCCTCCCTGCCCAGCCTCCAGTCAGCTCATAGACAGAGCTACTGTCAACACCAAGCAGAAGAGAGCTGACCCTTTTACACAGATTGTCATCACCCCACTCCAGGTGAAACAGCTATGTAATCAGAAACTATACATTATTGGAAATAAACTGGGACAGAACAAGAGTGGTGGTGCTGAGGCAGGGGGAATACACCCACAATTTTTTCAGAAGACTGAACAGAAGCTCCCTCTAGTGGCAGGTGAAGGTGTTACAGGCAGTGTTGCCGGAAATTGGACCACCCACCTGAGGACTTACCTAGAGCTACTAAAATACCGGAGGAAGATCCAGAAAGAGTAATCAGAACCTGAACTCCAAATGACTGACATGAATTTCACATCATTTTTCTTCAAAATTTTCTCTTTTTTTCTTTTCTTTATTTTACATGGCCTCTTAATATTTCTTCTTTTGTTTCAATTGTGTTTCATCTAATTCACTACTCTTATTTTTTAATTAAGATTTTGTATTCTTTTTTATTTTACTGTTATTTAAAATCTTAAATTGCAACCTCCCCTATCTTATTCTATTTGCCTTCTTCCTGCATTTTCTTACTGTTATTGTAAATTTTATTTTCTCCCAATTGTGCCTTGTCCCTATTCCTTTCTCTTACTATTTCTTCTCCCAAAATCCTCTCAAAAGCATTCTTTTTTTCTTTAGTCAGCTCTTTTCCCCTTCTTATTTCCTTTCCGCCTTTATGAATTGCGACTTCTTGGGTGAGGACATTACGGTTATTGCTTTTCTTCTTCAATGGTATTCCTGTTTGTTCACTACATTTTGTACTTCAAATCTTATAGGTTACTCTCCCCCTGTATTTCTCCATTTTTCTTTCCCCTGCCCTTGCTCATTTGATTTAGACATTTTATTTTTATTTTTCCCTTTCTAAGCCTGAATTCTGTTTCTTACTTTTATTAGTTTTTCTCCCCATTCCCTCAAAACCATTTTTCTTTACTGTACAAATCTCACATGCTCTTTTCTCTTTTGTATGACATTCTTATTCTTTTCCACCATTATTAACCTTTGCTCAGCTGTCATTATTGACCCTGCTGTGGTTTTTCTGCAATTTTGTTCTTTTTGGCTCACTACCTTTTTTATTTTATTTCAAAGCTCATAATATACTCTTCTCTTTTTATTTTTACTACATTTTACTATCACTTGTCCCTGTTTTACATATGTTTTAAATTGTATTCTCTTCCTTTCTTCTCCTTGATTCTATTCCCTACGCTTATTATATCCCTCTTCCCACTCAAATTCATTTTTCTCTCTTTTAGTCTTTTTATAGTTCCTTTTTCCTATCTTATAATATTCTTAATATCTCTCCAACTTTATTAATCTTTGCTCAATTGTTGTTGAAACTGCTGATATGGTAGGGTGGTATTTCTGTTGGCACAGGTTTGGTTTTATTGTAATACTGCTTTATTAACCAGAACCTGTAAAACAGCATAAAAGATATGGTGGGGTGGGTGATGCCCAGTCAGTCACTGGAGAGGAGAACCCACCAATAAATGAGCCACCAATAGGCAAATCCAAAATACAACAAGAGAGCCCACATAAACTTTATAAAGGACAACCCTGGAGCTACCAGATCAAGAGATCAAAGAGACTGCACCACTGAGTCCCACAGATTTCCTAATACAGAAGGTCACACCATGAAGACAGGAAGACAAAGTAGACCAATCTTATATACAGAAACAAATAAGAAGAGTCACATAAAGTGGGGAGGGAAAAAAAATAAAAACAAATAAAAGGAAGGGAGGAATTCCCAGAAAGACTGTTAATGAAATTGAGGTGACAAAGCTATCAGACATTGAGTTCAAAATAATGATTATAAGGATGCTCAAGGAGCTCAGTAAGAACTACAAAAAACTCTAGGAAAGATATAAGTAACTTATTGTGAGCTATACCAGCATGAAAAAGGACATAGAGAATATCAATGAGACAGGAGGAAATGAAAAATATAATATCTGACATAAATAACACAGTATATGGAATTAAAAACAGGTTAGAGGAAGAAGAGGATCAAATCAGCAATCTGGAGGAAAACTAAGAAAAAAATTATCAGACAGAGCAATGAAACAAAAAAATATCCAAAAAGAACAAAGAGGATTTAAGGGAGCTTCAGGACAACATGAAACATAATAATATCCATACAATAGATGGATATTTTTCTCCAGAAGGAGAAAAAGTGGAGCAAGAAATAGAAAACTTGTTTGAAAATTAATGATAGAAAGCTTCCCTAACTTGATGAAAGAGAAAGTTATAGAAGTTTAGGAAGTTCAGATATCCCAATGAAGATGATCCCAAAGAGGCCCACTCCAAGATACAAGATACATCATAATTAAAATGGCAAAATTCAAAGATAAAGAGTGAGTCTTAAAGGCAGCAAGAGAGAAACAGCTAGTACCATAAAAGGAAGCTCCAATAAGGCTATCAGCTGATTTCTTGGTGGAAATACTACAAGCTAGAAGGGAATGGCAAAAAATATTCCAAGTAATGAAGAGCAAAGGCCTATAATAAAAACTGCTCTACTGATCAAGGCTCTCACTCAAAATGGAAGATGAAATAAGGCATTTCCCAGACAAAAGAAGGCCAAACAAATACATCTTCACCAAGCTAGCAATGCAAGACATGCTAGAGGGACTGCTTTAATAAAATGAAGAAAGAGAAAGGGGGCAGGTAGAAAGGGGGAAAATGGCAATGAATAAATACCTACCAATTTACCTTAACTATAAATGGATGAAATGTTCCAATCAAAAGTTATAGGGTAGTGAATAGGTAAGAAAACACATGCTGTGTATAAGAGATCCATCTCAGAACAAAAGATCTACAATGACTGAAAGCTAAGGGATGGAAACAAATATTCCAAGCAAATGGACATCAAAAGAGCTTGGGTAGTAATACTTATACCAGGCAAAATAGACTTCAAAACAAAGACCAATTAAAAATTAAAAAAAAAAAACAAACAAAAACAGGTGGACACTTCATAATACTTAAGGGAACAATCCATCAAGAAGATAGAACTATTGAAAACATATATGCACCCAACATAGGAGCAGCCAAATAAATAAGGTAAATGTAGTGAAACTTCAAGAAAGGTACAGACAGCAGCACACTATAGTAGGAGATTTTAATACCTCATTGTCAACAATAAATAAAGTTTCCAAACAAAGAATCAACAAGGATATTGTGACATTGAATGACACTATAGATCAAATGGACTTAATTGATATATACAGAACCTTTCACCTCAAAGAAGCAAAATACACATTCCTTTCAAATGCACATGAAACATTCTTAAAAATAGATCACATGGTAGGACACAAAACAAGACTCCACAAATTGCAGGAAATTGAAATTATACCAAGCATCTTCTGAAATCACAATGGCATGAAACTAGAAACCAACCTCAAGTAAAACTCAAAAACAAGAAAATTTATGGAGACTGAATAGTATGCTATTAAACAATTAATGGATTAACAATGAGATCAAAAAAATTTTTTTACAGAAGGAAAAAGATGGCGACAGAGTCAAGAGCAGTGCTGATGGTGTTCTTGAGTACCAAAGCAGCTAGAGGACAAGATAGGGAGTGTGAGACGTCTTCAGGACGCTAAGAATTGGAGCGGTCAGCATCTGGACAAAGGGGAGCACAGCCCAGAGGCAGAGGAGGCCAGCAGGACAGTAGGTGAGGCGTTCCTGACCGACCGGCCAGCGGGCCGAGGTCGGCTCTGGGCAGTTGGCAGCTCTGCTCAGAGGGGCACATTTAACTGAAGCCAGCTCCAGGCTCCTTGGTGACTAGAAGTCTCAACAGTGAAGTGCGGGCATCGAGGGCAAATGCCTTAGGGAACATGGAATTGAATTCTTGCAGGGGAGGGACTGTGTGAGAGACTCGCTCCAGCAACAGGGAGAGGAGGATCCTCGCAGGGATAGAGGCAGAGGAGAAGAGTCCCATGGGAAGCCCGAGCAGGGGAGCGGGGAAGTGCACCTGCTGGGGCAGCGAGAGGGCCGAAAAAGATGCTGCTGGGCCACCGGGGAAACAGCAGCTAGAAGCCCCTGCGAGGGGGGAGGCCCAGCCCTGCGCAACCACACAGGCCCCCAGGCTCCACAGAAACTCCAAGCAGCTAGCCGGGAACTAGTAGCAGGGGCAACTGACCCGCCATTGCAGGAGACAAAGGCTGCACCGCCCACACCTGGGAGGGGCTCATCACAGAGGCCCTCGGAGTGCTGGTTGGCTTGGAGGATTGGTGCCCGCCCTGGAAGGGCGGGGCAGTGTAGGCAGACCCCGGACAGTGTTGCCGGACAGGGGCGGCCTCCTCCCGGAACTGCGGGGATGGGGCCAGTCGTCACAGGGACCAGCAAAGTTGCTGGCTGCCCAGCAGGGGTGCTGGGTGCTCATCCTGGGCAGGAACCTCCGCCAGGAGTGGGAGGGGGCACCCTGCATGCTCCAGAATACCGGCAGCCCTAAAATCCAGCCAGGCTGCAGAAGACCAAGCCGACCTGGGGGCGGACACTCAGAATCAGCCCTGACTGTGACAATCAGAGGCCCTGCCATGCTCCAAGACCAGCTAGAATATACACTATAGACTGTAAAGTCCTGACCAAGAAAAAGAGGCAGCCTCAGGAAAGGGATTGCTGCTAATCTCAAGCACCTGAGTTATACAGAGATCAATATGAACTATTAATCCCCAACATATACATTTCAAAAGCTACTTCTCACATATTCTAATCACCCCCATAACTCAATCCACCTAAATACCCAAGACCCTCCCCCTACTCTTGAATTAAAGTCTACTCACTCTGTGGCTACAATGCATTCCCAGTCCTCAATCTAAGTATTCCTCCCTTCCCCAGCCATCTAAACCCTTTCTTTATTCTTTTCTTCCTTCCTCTTTCTTTTTTTCCTTTTCTTCCTGGTAAAGCCCACAGTTTCTGGCTCCACCTGAACCAATAAGAAATCATAAAGGGGGAACAGACACCGAAACCCTTTCTTTATTAATACTGGTTTCTCTTTGTCTTGTGACTTTCTCCCTTTTTTTCTTTCTTTCTTTGTTTCTTTCTTTCTTTTTTTTCTGCTAAAAGCCCTCAGGTCCAGGCTCCTTCTGGACCAGTCAGGGATTATTAAGGATGAACAGACATCTAAACCCATTCTTCTTATTATTATTACCGTTTTTATTTCTTTTTTCCTTTTGCAATTTTTTTTTTTGTGTGTTTTGTTTGGTTTGGTTTTTGTTTTTGGGGTTTTGTTTGTTTGTTTGTTTGTTTTTGTTTTTGTTTCTGCTAAAAGCCCACAGGCCCAGAGTACAACCACAGAGCCCAAATGAAGAACACAGCAAGAACAGCAAATGGAGAAAATCGGGGAAACGGCAACATTGAACTCCACAAATCACCTATCACAGAAGGTGATTGCTCAACTACGGCAAGGAAGCAAAGCAGGTTAACCCAAGGAAAGAACAAAAATAAATAAATAAATAAATAAAGAGCAAGCAAGAACAGACACCCAAAATGGGGGAAAAAGGAATCAGTCCATCACCAAAAGGAAAGGACAAATCCCCTGAAAGAACACAAAATGAAACAGAGGCACCTGGAATATCAGATAAGGAATTCAAAAGAATTATGATAGAGAAGCTCAGTGAGCTCAGCTGCATCAAAGAAAACTATAAATGACTCCAGGAAAACTACAAAGAACTCCAGGGAAATTACAAAGAACTCCAGGGAAGTTACAAGGAACTTACTGAGAACTACAACAGCATGAAAAAGGACATGGAAACTATCAGTAATTGCCAGGAGGAAATGAAGAATACAATTTCTGAATTGAAAAATACAGTAGAAGGAATCAACAATAGGCTAGAGGAAGCAGAGGACCGCATCAGTGACTTGGAGGATAATGTAGACAATTACTCCAAGACAGTACAAGAGAATAAAAAAAGGCTGAATAAGACTAAAGAGGGGTTAAGAGAGCTGCAGGACAACATGAAACGTAACAACATCCGTATCATAGGGATACCAGAAGGAGAAGAGAAACAAGGAATGGAAAACCTGTTCAAAAAAGACATAATAGAAAATTTCCCTAACATAATGAGTGAAAAAATTAATCCAGTTCGGGAAGCACAGAGGGTCCCAATGAGAATCAACCAAAACAGACTAACACCAAGGCACATTATTATCAAAATGGCTGATTTCAAAGACAAAGAGAGAATCCTAAAAGCATCAAGAGAGAAAAGACAAATAACATACAAAGGGGCTCCAATAAGGCTATCAAATGATTATTCAACAGAAACAATTCAAGCCAGAAGAGAATGGCAAAAGGTATTTCAAGTAACGGTAAACAAAGGCCTGCAACCAAGAATACTCTACCCAGCAAGGCTCTCATTCAAGATAAAAGGAGAAATAAGGAGCTTCCCAGACAAAAAAAAGACTAAAAGAATACGTCTCTACCAAATGAGCATTGCAAGAAATGCTAAAGGGTCTGCTATAAAAATAAGTAAACAAATAAAATGAAGAAACAGAGAAAGCCAAAGAGGAATACAGATACAAAGAGAGAAAATGGCAATGAATAAGTATCAATCAATAATAACCTTAAACATAAATGGATTAAATGCACCAATCAAAAGACATAGGGTAGTCGAATGGGTAAGACAACATGACCCACATATATGCTGTTTTCAAAGACCCACCTCAGAACAAAAGATCAACACAGATTGAGAGTGAAGGGATGGTAAACTATATATCAAGCAAATGGACATGAAAAGAAAGCTGGAGTAGCAATACTGATTTCAGATAAAATAGATTTTAAAATGAAGGCCATAAAAAGGGACAAAGACGGACATTTCATAATATTTAAGGGAACAATCCATCAAGAAGAAATAATTCGGATAAACATATACCCACCCAACATAGGAGCTCCGAAATATATAAGGAAAATCTTGAAAGACTTTAAGAAAGACATATAATGAGCAAAACTAACAACAGGCAAAACAGAACCAAGTATATGAATACAAGGAATAGGCCTTCAGTGGTCAGGGGGAAAGCAGTTAGAGGGATGGGGGAGGCAAAGGCAAGAGAGGGGAGCAGCTTAGACAAGAACCTAGTATAAAGAAACCATGGACATGGACAACAGGTGGGATTGACTTTGGGGGGAATGGGTGGGTGGGGAGGGGGACAGAGGGGAGCAAAAAGGGAATGGATGTAATACAACAACAATAATTTTTTTTTTAATTTTAAAAAAGAAAGACATAGACAGCAACACACTATCAACAATGGACAGATCTTCCAAACAAAAAATCCCCCGAGATGTTGTGGCATTGAACAACAC
>PVIW01011288.1:27236-38650 GCA_004026585.1 Noctilio leporinus
CACAAGACAAGCCTCCACAAATACAGGAAAATGGAAATCATACAAAGTATCTTCTCAGATCACAATGGCTTGAAACTAGAAACCAAATTCAAGGGAAAAACCCAAAAATTCTCTAACTCATGGAGACTGAATAACATGCTTTTAAGCAATGAAGGGGTCAACAATGAGATCAAAGATGAAATCAAAAAGTTCCTGGAAATAAATGACAATGAACACACAACAGCCCAAAACCTATGGGATACAGCAAAGGCAGTTCTCAGGGGGAAATATATAGCAATACAGGCCTTCCAAAAAAGGCTACAAGAAGTTTATAAAAACGACCTAACCACAAAGCTGCAAGAACTAGAGGAGCAACAACAAACAAAGCCCAGAGCAAGTAGAAGGAAGGAAATCATCATGATCAAAGCAGAACTAAATAACTCAGAGATTCAAAGTACAATTCGAAGAATCGACAGGACCAGGAGCTGGTTCTTTGAAACAATAAACAAAATTGACAAGCCCTTATCCAGACTCATCAAGAAAAAGAGAGAGAGGACACAAATAAACAGAATCAGAACTGAAAGAGGGGAAATCATAACTGATACATCATAAATACAAAAGATTGTAAGAAATTACTACAAACAACTCTATGAAAAAAATTATGACAACTTGGATGAAATGGACACCTTTCTGGAAAGGTATAATCTACCAAAACTGAACCCAGAAGAAACAGAAAGCCTGAATAGGCCAATAACAACTAGTGAAATTAAAGAAGTAATCCAAAAATATCCCAAAGCACAAAAGCCCTGGACCAGATGGCTACACAGTTGAATTTTACCAAACACTTAAAGAAGAACTCACTCCTATCCTCCTCAAACTATACCAAAAAATTCAGGAAGAGGGAACACTCCCAAACTCTTTCTATGAGGCCAATATTATTCTAATCCCAAAACCAGGGAAAGATACAACTAAGAAGGAAAGCTACAGACCAATATCTCTGATGATCATAGATGCTAAAATTCTCAACAAAATATTGGCCAAACGGATTCAGCAGTATATTACAAAGATTATACACCATGATCAAGTGGGCATCATCCCAGGGATGCAAGGATGGTACAACATTCATAAATCAATAAATGTAATATACCACATCAACAAATTGAAATATAAAAACCATATGATCATATCAATAGATGCTGAAAAAGCATTTGATAAAGTGCAGCAACCATTTGTGATAAGAACCCTCACCAAAATGGGTATAGGGGGAGCATACCTCAACATCATAAAGGCCATCTATGAGAAACCTGAAGCCAACATCATACATCATACTTAACGGACAAAAACTGAAAGCTTTCCCCCTAATCAGGAACAAGACAAGGCTGACCACTTTCTCCACTTCTATTCAACATTGTCTTGGAAGTTTTAGCTATAGCCATCCGAGAAGAAAAAGGAATCAAAGGTATCCAAACTGGAAAGGAGGAAGTCAAACTGTCATTATTTGCAGATGATATGATAGTGTACATACAAAACCCAATTGGCTCCACCAAAAACTTTCTCAACCTAATCAGAAAATTTAGCAAAATAGCTGGGTACAAAGTCAATATCCAGAAATTTTGTATACCAATAATGAAACAACAGAAATAGAACCAAAAAAACAAATTCCATTCACCATAGCAACAAGAAAAATAAAGTACCTAGGAATCAACTTAACTAAGGAGGTCAAAGACCTGTACTCAGAAAACTACAGAACAATGAAGAAAGAAATCAAGGAAGACACAAATAATTGGAAGCATATACCATGTTCATGGATGGGAAGAATTAACATCATTAAAATGTCCATACTACCCAAAGCAATCTACATATTCAATGCAATCCCAATTAAAATACCAATGACAGACTTCACAGAAATAGAAAAAATACTTCAAAAATTTATACGGAGCCAAAAACACCCACAAAGAGCCACCACAATCTTGAGAAAGAAGAACAAGGTAGGCGGAATCACAATACCGAATTTCAAACAATACTACAAGGCTACTGGCATCAAAACAGCATGGTACTGGCATAGAATAGACATATAGATCAATGGAACAGAATAGAGAGCCCAGAAATACACCCAGGACTCTATGGTCAACTCATATTTGACAAAGGATGAAGGAACATCCAATGGAGTAAAAACAGTCTCTTCAACAAATGGTGTTGGGAGAACTGGACAGCAACATGCAAAAAGAGAAAACTAGACCACCAACTTACACCATACGCCAAAATACACTCAAGATGGATAAAGGATTTAAACATAAGCAGTGCCACCATTAAGGTCCTGGAGAAAAATATAGGCAGTAAACTTTTGGATATACTATGCAAAAATATGTTTACTGATACTTCACTAAGAGCAAAGGAAATCAAAGAATGAATCATCAAATGGGACTATATCAAATTGAAAAGTTTCTGTTCAGCTAAAGAAAATATCAGCAAAATTCAAAGGGAACCAACTGTATGGGAAAATATAATTGCCAATGATACCTCAGACAAGGGTCTGATCTCCAAAATATACAAAGAACTAATGCGACTCAACACCAGGGAGACAGACAGCCCAATTCAAAAATGGGCAAAGGACCTGAACAGACAACTCACTAAGGAAGATATATAAAGGGCCTAGAGGCATATGAAAGAATGCTCAACATCACTACTCATCAAAGAGATGCAAATTAAAACCACTATAAGATACCACCTCACACCAGTCAGAATGGCAATCATCAGCAAATCAACAAACAACAAGTGTTGGCGAGGATGCAGGGCAAAGGGAACCCTCGTATTCTGTTGGTGGGAATGTAGGCTGGTGCAGCCACTGTGGGAAACAGTATGGGGTTTCCTTAAAAAACTAAAAATGGAACTGCCTTTTGATCCAGCAATTCCACTACTTGGACTATACCCAAAAAATCCTGAAACACCAATTCAGAAGAACCTATGTACACCTATGTTCATAGCATCACTATTTACAATAGCCAAGTGCTGGAAACAGCCTAAGTGCCCATCAGTGGATGATTGGATCAAAAACCTTTGGTACATTTACACAATGGAATTCTATATAGCAGAAAGAAAGAAGAAGCTTGTACCCTTTGCAACAACATGGATGGAACTGGAGAGTATTATGCTTAGTGAAATAAGCCAGTCAGTAAAGGACAAATATCATATGATCTCACCCATTATAGGACAATAATGAGCAAAACTAACAACAAGCAAAACAGAACCAAATATATGAATACAATGAATAGGCCTTCAGTGGTCAGGGGGAAAGGGGTTGGGGGGGAGGGGGGTGCAGAGGCAAGAAAGGGGAGCAGCTTAGACAAGAACCTAGTATAAAGGAAACATAGACATGGACAACAGGTGGAATTGACTTTGGGGGGAATGGGTGGGTAGGGAGGGGGACAGAGGGGAGCAAAAAGGGGATGGATGTAATACAACAACAATAAAATTTTTTTAAAAAGATTTTTTTTTACGGGATTTCATACCTGGAAAGGTACGAAAATGAGTGCACAATAGCCCAAAACCTATGGGACACAGCGAAGGGGAATTCACACCAATACAGGCCTACCTAAAAAAGATAGAAAATTTTTGAAATAAACAACCTAACCTCACATCTACAAGAGCTAGAGGAACAATTAGGAAAGCACAGAGTGAGCAACAAGAAGTAAATAATCAGAATCAGAGTGGAATTATATGACATAAAGACCAAAAGAACAATTCAAAAGATCAATAAATCAAGGAAATGGTTCTCTGGAAAAAAAAAATGAACAAAATCAACAAGGCTTTCACCCAAGTTTTCAAGAAAAAAAGGGAGAAGACCCAAATAAATAAAATCAGGAAAGAAATTGAAAAAATGAAACTAATACCACAGGAATACAAAGGATTATAAGACATTACTGTGATAAACTATATGCCAAGAAATTTGACAACCTGGGTGAAATGGACAAATTTCTGGAAACATATAATCTTCCAAAACTGAATCAAGAAGAAGCAGAAAGCCTGAATAAACAAATAACATCCCATGATATTGAGACAGTGATAAAAAAGACAAAACAAAACAAAACAAAACTCCAAGCACACAAAAGCCCTGGAAAGGATTGCTTCAGAGGCAAATTCTACCAACCATTTAGGAAGGAGCTAGCTCCTATCCTTCTCAAACTACTCCAAAATAATTCAAGGAGAGGGAAGACTTCTAAACTGTTTATTGAGGCCAGTATTATCCTAATTCCAAAACCAAGTAAAGGCACAACAAAGAAAGAAACTACAGACCAATATTCCTGGTGAACGTAGATGCTAAAACACTCAACAAAATATTGGCAAACTGGGCCTAGCGATACGTTAGAAAAACCATATACCATAATCAAGTGAAATTCATACCAGGGACATAAGGATTATACAATATGCACAAATCAATAAATCGACTATACCACATAAAAAAAATGAAAGACAAAAATCATATGATCATATCATTAGATGCTGGAAAAGCATTAAATAAACTACAGCATACATTTATGGTTTAAAAAAAAAAAAATGCTTAGCAAAGTTAAAGGGAGTGCCCTGGCTGGTGACACCGTGGATAAGGCACCAGCCTGTGGACCCAAAAGTTGCTGGTTCGATTTCCCAGCCAGGGCACATAATCAGGTTGCAAACTAGGTCTCCAGCCAGATCCATAGCTGGATGCAGGTGAAAAGCAACCATAAATTGGTGTCTCTCTCTCTCTGCCTCTCTCCCTACCTCTCTATCTAAAAATAATAAAAATATCTTTAAAAAAGTTAAAGGGAGCATACCTCAACATAATAAACTCCACATATGAGAAACCTACAGTCAACATCATACTCAATGGGCAGAAAAAAAAGTTTGCATCCCCCCTAAGATCAGGAACAAGAAAAGGGTGTCCACTTTCACCACTTGTATTTGACATAGTATTATAAGTGATCAGGAGAGAAAGAAAAAGAAAAGGCATCCAAATAAAAAAAAAGGAACTAAAAACTGTCATTGTTTGCAGATGACATGATAGTGTACATAAAAAACTTCATAGGCTCCACCAAAAAGCTACTCAATGAACCAGTAAACTTGGCAAAATAGTGGGATACAAAGTCAATAGCCAGAAATCAAAGATATTTTTTGTATACCGTCAATGAAATATCAGAAACAGAAACCAGAAAAAAATCCCATTTACTATAGCAGCAAGAAAAATAAAGTACCAAGGAAAAAACTTAACCAAGAAGGTAAAAGATCTATACTCAAAATCTACAGAACACTGAAGAAAGAAATTAAGAAAGACACAAATTAGTAGAAGCATATGCTGTGTTCATGGACTGAAAGAATTAACATCATTAGTAAATCCATATTCCCCAAAGCAATCAATAGATTCAATACAATCTCTATTAAAATATCAATGACATACTTCACAGTTATAGAACAAATATTTCAAAATTTATAGGAATCATAAATGACCCTAAATAGCCTTAGCAATTTTGAGAAAGAATATCAAAATAGGAGAGATCACAAGGCCACTATCCTACAAACTACAATATCACACTACATTACAAGACCACTGTAATCAAAACAGTCTGGTGCTGGCATAAAAGCAGACACATAGATCAATGGAACAAAATAGAGAGCCAGACATAAACCTAATTCTCTATGGTCAACTGATATTTGACAAAGGGGACAGGAGAATAAAATGAAGTAAAAAATCTTCTTCAATAGATGGGGCTGGGAGAACTGGACAGAAACATGCAAAATATGAAACTAGACCACTAACTTATACTGTACACCAAAATAAACTCAAAAATGAATAAAAGACTTATATATATATTATAATCCAATAAAAGTCATAGAGAAAAACAGGTGATAAAATTTCAGATATACTAATATTTTTGCTTAGGGCAAGGGACATAAAGGAAAGAATGAGTACATGGGACTATATCAAATTTAAATGCTTTTGCATGGCTAAAGGAAACATCAGCAAAGTTGAAAGGGAACCAACTGTATGGTATAACATATTTGCCAGTGATACCTTGAACAAAGGTTTGCTCTTCAATATGTATATAAAGAACTCATAACTCAACACCAGGGAGACAAACAATCCAGTTAAAAAATGTGTGAAGGACCTGAATAGACACTTCTCTAAGGGGGACATACAGATGGCCCATAGACATATGAAAGAAGGCTCAACATCACTAGCCACCAGAGAGATGCAAATTAAAACCACAATGAAATACCACCTCACACCTTTCAAAGTGATCATCATTAACAAATCAACAAACAAGTGCTGGCAAGGATGTAGAGAAAAGGGAGCCCTAGCGTGCTGTTGGTGGGAATGCACACTGGTGCAACCACTGTGAAAAACAGTATATAATTTTCTAAAAAATTAAAAATGGAAATGTCTTTTGATCCAGCAATAATTACATTGTTGAGATTATACCCAAAGAATCCTGAAATGCCAATATAAAAAACCTATGCATTCCTATGTTCATAGCAACACTATTTACAATAGCCAAGTCCTGGAAACAGCCTAAATGTCCACAGTGGATGAGTGGGACAAAAAAACAAAAAACAAAAAACAGCTGTAGTACATTTACACACTCGAATACTTTGCAGCAGAAAGAAAGAAGGAACCTTTTGTGACAGCGACAACATGGATGTAAATGGAGGGTATTATGCTAAGTGAAATAAACCAGGCAACAAAAGACAAATACCATATGATTTCACCTATAAGTAAAACCTAATGAACAAAACAAACAAATGAGCAAAATAGAACCAGAGACATGGAAATAAAGAACAAATTGACAGTGACCAGAGGGGATGGGGAAGGAAGATAATGGGAGAAATAGGGGAAGGATCTAGTCAAGGAACAAGTATTAAGGACTCATGAACATGGACAACAGTGTGGGGATTGACTGTGGGAGTCAGGGGGTGGGTGAGGCAGAGGAAGGTAATAGAGGAAAAGTTGGGACAATTAGTTGAAAAATAAAATAAATTAAAAATCAATGATTGTTCACCAGAAAAAGAAAATTTTTAAAAAAGTGAGTGATTTTACTTTAGGGAAAAGGAAGAAGTTGCAGGGCACCAAATCTGGGCTGTGCAGGGGCTGAGTCACTTGGGCCATTTGATATTTTGCCAAAAATCTCTGCATGAGTTATGATTCATGAGCAGGTGCATTGTCATGATGAAGCTGCTAATCACCAGTTGCCTATAGCTATGACCTTCTGAATCATTCAAATAGTTTCCACAGAGGAATGTTCAAGCTTAACCTAAAATTTGATGCAGATTCATTGCTGTGTTCACTCAGTCATTTTGAATGCAATGATCACATGGTACACATACTTACTCAGTAGTGTCTACCATCCCCACTGACTAGTACAGTGAAGTTGTCATTGTTCATGTGTATGTATATCAGTTCACTTTCCTTGGCTGCCAGGTTACATTGATGTTGCATAAATTGTTTTTGTTATGTTAACAATAGCTCTACTTTTCCTGGACAGACCCATATTAGTGACTGAATTAATAAATGAAAACATGAATAAATGAATAACCAAGAATAACTCTTTTCAGTGGCATGATAATCAAAGCCATCTCAAACTAATTAAGCATAATGATAAATTATGCTTGCAAAGTGGAAAATACTAAGAGTGTTCAAAAAATGAAGAACTCCAGGCATCCAACTATTAAGCATTAGAATTAGAAACCAGGGCACCAGAAATCTACTTGTCACTATTCATACCTTATTTCTGAACAAGGGCATATTTTCTCCTTAACAGAGAAGATAGCCTTCAACTGCTCTGATTCATAGCTTCTCTTTTTTTTCTCTTAGCACATATACTAATTGGCCCTATTTGCATCCTGCGCTCAATACTCACACCAATTACTGTCCAAAAGGAGGGAATAACTGTCCATGCCTGGGTCACATGCCTATCCTTGTGGTCTGCATCTATGATTGGCATGCCAATTAAAACCACCATGGAAATCTGTAGGTTCTCTAAGGAAGAAATGATGAGTAGATAAATATCAGATATTGACTATACTTTATGTCTATGTAATGTTTCAAAGCATAGAAAGGGGTTTCACATATATTATTTTATGTAATTCTGAAAATGACCCTGTGAGGTAGGGTTGAATTTCACAGATAAGAAAATGAAGTTAGGTGAGATGAAAGGTTCAACTGAAAAATGTTGAGAATGACTAGGATGTGGCCTTTTAACTATAAGTAGAGAAAAATATATGACCACTTTGTACTTCAGAGTCTAGGCAAAATTTTTTCATATCCTTTTATCAACTACTCAGTCACATATTAATTGAGCACTCGTAATACTCCAGGGCATATTGCAGTAAATGAGACAAAATTGGGCCTTAAGAGCTTATGTTTCAGGGGGAAATGGATCATAAATAAGCTGATTAGCTAGCAGTGCTATGAAGAAAATAAAATGAGTCAGTAGGATGAAGTGCTTAGGCACAATGATCAGGATGGAGGCCCTGGTGCTGGTAGCTAAATGAACTCCACCAGGTCATCCAGGTGCCTGAGCACACTGATTCCTTCACTGTTCATATGTGATGTTGATGGCCAACCACCAGCCCACCTCAAATACATAGTCTCACAGCCTTGAAGACTCTCTTTCTAACTTCTCAATGATGCCAGGTCTGCAATGTGAAGTAAACCAGAAACACAACTGAGGAAATACTCAAAATGCAGCTTGAATTATTTAAATGTAACCAAGGATGCTCTTTCAGACTCCTCTAACCAGGAATCATGGATTCTCTTTAATATTTTCAACTGGTCAGGGCCATCCCCCAAGGACCTTCTGTGGTCTTTTTGTTACAGAGTGGGAGAAAGCCCAAATTCCCCACTCTTTGCAGTTTGGGGTGAGACACTGAACTACAGCCATTTTTCCTAAGAGAGGTACTTTGCATATATATGGCTGGTAGCTAGTGTCTTGATTATGCAAATGACTTGATAAACCTCTTCCCCCCAGAAGATGGGAGGGGTTTTTTGACCATAGAATGGTGAAAAAAGAAGTTATAGGGCTACATGAGATTTCATAGGTGGCCATGATTGGTCACCTTACCACTGTATCACAGGCTGCTATTACCGCTTAAAATAGGGTGGCAAATACTAGGTCACTCTCTTGGCTGGCCAGCCGTGCGGATGCATACTCTCTCTCTCTCTCTCTATCTCTCCCTCCCTCCCTCCCTCTCTCTCTCATCTCTATCTCCTTCTCTCCCCGCCCTCCACTAATGTGCAGAAAGGTGTACTCTCTCTCTCTCTCATTCTTTCTCTTTTTTTTTTCTCTCTCTCAGATGACCTGCAGACAGACACTTGGCCTGAGAACTCACCCAGTTTGAGAAGAGGGGAACAAAGGGGAGAAAGGGAGACAGACACACAGCTTATGAAGAGATAGGGTTGAGAGTTGGGGGAGTGTGTGCAAGATACTCCCCTAATTGGATATAACAGCTGCTGGGAACTTTGAATTTATAACTGGAATGCTAAATTGTGAACTGTTGTGTTTCTGAAAGGTGGTATATTTTGCTTGTCTATTTTAAAGTGAACATAATTGGGCATAATTGGGTATATTTTGGGTGTTTTTAAAGGAAGTGGCACAAATGCACCTTTAGTATAAATCTGTATACCACTCAAATAAACAAAATGCCTTTCCTTTTCACCAAACTCTGTTATTATAGCCATTTCTGCCAGCAGGCAAAATGAGAGCATTAAAATAGATGATCCCTCCCAAGGGATTGTTACATTTTGAGGGGTAGAAGAGTTGAAGTAACAGGGTGTGTTTCAGCTCTAATCTTTGAAGCTGTGATGAAAATCAAGCTTATTTCTGATCCAAAGGGAATATAAAGAAAGCAGCATCACTACTCTTTTGGGAAGCTGGCCCTGTCTTCCTGGAAGTCATGAAGCCATGTAATATGTCTATATCAGAATCAATAACTCCTCTGGGAGATTACCAAATTAAGACCCTTCTATCAGAAAGCCTAATGCTATTGATTAAAGATTAGACACCAAAATCAGAACCCCCCCTGTCTTGGAGCTAGATACGTTTACATTCTCCCTGACTATAAATCTGAACCAGTACACACTTGACACCCTTAGAAACTCAAGAGTTAGACAGTAAGCAGAGCACTCTCTTTTTCCTGGGAAATTCCTGCACCAACCTCAGGAAGGCTGGTTCTGCTTCTAGTCTCTACAGCCTGGGCTCTCAGTGTGGCCTGGTATCCCCTATCTTTATGAAGAGCAGCTAATGCCACATGCCAGGCATTCCAGAGTACAGAGCTGGGCACTGAAGATTTGCATTACCCTAATAAGGGAAATAAAGCCTGCCACGTTGCAGAATGCCACACTTGGCTTGATGCACTTGATACAATGTTGCAGAACACCATACTTGGCTAATACAAACCTGCCTTTGTATCTGGCTAATACAACCACCACTGCTCACTGCTCTGCTTCTGTATCATTGCTTAATGCCAGAATTGCAACCCTGCCCCTTGTGCACCTACATAAAAACCTGTTCAAAATGGAACTCGGGGCTCAGCCTTTGGAGGGTAATCCACTAAGCCCTCACGCGTTAAAGTCTTCCCTGCTCCTTGCTTCATGGAGGTCGTGTTCTGTTTCCGTAACAACCCAACTGAAAAAAATTAATTATATGTTTAATAATTTCACAATCTCTGGAGGTTTGCCTCTTTTTCATTGAGGCAAACACCAAATTAATGAAAATGGTTTGCTGGTCTGAACAATTTAAGGTCAAATCTTGCCTTTTTTTTTTCACTGACTACAGAGCTACTGTGTTTCCTTTGAAGGCCTGGTTCAAACTTCATTTCTTTTGCAACACCTTCCCTGAATTCCAGGCATAGTCACTCTGTTCTTATGGCACTTAGTACATACAAAGCACTTATCACATGGTACAATAACATATGTATATATACATATTTCTTTCCCAGGACTGTAAGTTACTGGGAAGAAGGGCCATACTTTCTTATTTCAGTCTCCCCTGCATTTTCCCCAGTGACTGGTTGGAGCTACAAAGTCAGGAAGTATTTGTTAAATAAATAAATGGATGAATGGGCTAGTTAAGCAGAACAGAGGCTGCCCTCACTTTAAAATACCTGTGGCAGTGAGTTACAGGTTGGAGAATGTGAAACCCCTGCAAGGCAAGAGCTGCCCAGCGGCCCCAGCCTCTCCCTCCCCTTTTCCCTCTACACAGGGTCGCTGCCAGAACTGCTTAAGGGACCTGCTCACTCTCCTCCCCTCTTTGGAATCCTAGCAAAAGCCTAATGTGTATTATTAGCATTACTGAAACTAGGAAAGGAGGAAGCTTAGAAATCTAGTTAAAGAAAAGCCAATCACTCTGCAGGGGATCTCTGCAGAGATGAAGGGATTCCAGGACCCCTGGAGTCCACAAGTGCAA
>PVIW01011289.1:0-23983 GCA_004026585.1 Noctilio leporinus
CTGGCTCTTATGGTGTCTATGTCCTTTATAATGCTGGTGTAGTTCTTGGTAAGTTCCTTGTAGCTTTCCTGGAGTTCTGTGTAGTTCCCCTGGAGTTCATAGTTCCCCTGGAGTTTGTAGTTTTCTTTGGACTTGCTGAGCTCATTGAGCTTCTCTATCATCATTATTTTGAATTCCATGTCTGATAGTGTGCTTCCCCCTGTTTCATTTTGCACTTTTCTTGAGGATTCCTCCTTTCCTTTTGCTGAGGGTTTATTTCTTTGTCTCACCATTTTAGATGGCTCTTGTTTGTTTCAGTTTCTTGGATTGGTCTGCTTTGATTTACTATCTTAGTGGCGTGATCTTCTGTGGTGTAGAGGTGTACATTTTTACTTCCTGGTTCCAGTGAAGTCAGCTCACGTCCCAGTCTGGGCCTAGCCAGCCAGTTGGAGACTACCAGAGACCCACTGTCTTTGTCCATTTCCTTTAGTTGTTAATCCAATCAGCCTATAATCAGTGATCAAGTTTAGGCACTGCTGGGTAGGGCAAGTTAATTCCTATGGGTGGGGCTGTGGCTTCCCCTCAGGCTACAGCCTTTTGGAGAAGAGTGGTCTCCTGGCCCTCTGGGGGATGGGTCAGCACTGGAGTCACAGGATGCTCCCTCAACTCTCCCTCTAAAGACACTGCCCCAAACTTTCCCCAAGCATCTCTAGTCCACTCTGCCTTTTCTCTGCTGGAGTCCAGGGTATGTGGTGTCTGTATTTTCATGCATTTCCCCTTTAAGAACTCGTTCTCTCTGTCAAGCTGGCTAAACCTGGTAGTGTTTTGCTTTTCACAGCTGGATGCTGTTTTACTCTCAGCTGTGTTGCTGTGGGCTGGGAAGCTCATTTGGGGATTTAGATTCCACCCTTCTCAGGTGGAACTCCTGGCTGCAGAGATGTTTCTCCATCCTGCCAGTCCTGTCAAGTCTCTGCACTTCCTACTGGTCACATTGTAATCAAGTGGCCTCTTCTGTTCTGTCCATGGTAATAAGGCTTCTCTCCAATTGGTTGATTGGTTGATTCTGTTGATTATTCTGGATAATTTCTACCCCATTAAGTTGTAATTCCAGTTTGGTGTTGGGAAGAGATTGATGCAGCTCCACTTCTCAACCATCTTCATTCCTCTATAAACCCACTTTTGCCCACTGTGTACAGTATATGTTCCACAAAACACAATTGACCTTTTTAAGCTAAAGCATCTGAATAATTTTATTAATTTATTGCTCTTGTATTACAGTTGTCCCATTTTTCTCCCATTGCTCTTCACTGGCTCACCCACCCCATCCTCTCTTCCATAGTCAATCCCCACCTAGTTGTTCATGTCCATGGATCATTTATAATAGTTCCCTCACTAAACTCTTTCCCTTCTTTCCCCCTTTCTCCCCTTCCCTTCTCCCTCTGGTCACTTTCAGTCCGTTCCTCCTTTCCATGCCTCTCATTCTATTTTGCTCATGTGTTGGTTCATTACTTTCTAGTGTTAGTTAAGATCACATGGTACTTCTACAGCTTGGCTTATTTCACTAAACATAATACTCTCCAGTTCCATCCATGCTATCAAAAAAGGTACGAGTTCCTTCTTTCTTTCTGCTGCATAGTATTCCACTGTGTAAATGTACCAAGGTTCTTTTGATCCATTCCTCCACTGATGGGCACTTAGGCTTATTTCTAGCACTTACCTATTGTAATAGTACTGCTATGGACATAGGGGTACATAGGTTCTTCTGAATTGATGTTTCAGGATTCTTTGGGCATAATCCTAGCAGTGGAATTACTGGGTCAAAAGGCAGTTTTATTTTTATTTTTTGAGAAAATCCCTAATGTTTTCCATAGTGGCTGCAGGAGTCTGTATTCCCACCAGCAGTGTACCAGGGTCCCCTTTTCTCCACATCCTCACCAGCACTTGCTATTTGTTTATTTGTTAATTATGGCCCTTCTGGCAGGTATGAAGAGGTATCTCATTGTGGTTTTAATTAGCATCTTTGATGGTTAATGATGTTGACCATTCTTTCATATGCCTATAGGCCTTTTCTCCTCAAAGTGTCTATTCAGGTCCTTTGCCCATTTTTAAGTTGGGTTGTCATTTTTCCTGTTGTTGAGTCATATAAATTTTTTATATATTTTGGAAATAAAACCCTTGTCTGAGGTATCATTGGCAAATATATTTTCCCATATTGTTGGTTCTCTTTTAATTTTGCTAATATTTTCTTCAGTTAAGCAGAAACCTTTCAGTTTCATGTAGTCTCATTTGTTTATTTGTTCCTTTATTTCCCTTGCCATAGGAGAAATATTGGTGAACATATTACTACATGTATGAGACATCTGAAATTTTACTGCCTATTTTTTCCTCTAGGACTTTTATGGTGGTATGACCTTTGTTTATTTAATCATATTGAGTTTATTCTGGTGTATGGTGTAATTTGGTGGAATAGTTTCATATTTTTGCATGTTCCTGTCCAGTTCTCCTAATACCACTTGTTGAGGAAGCTATTTTTATTTCATTTTATGCTCCTTCCCCCTTTGTCAATATAATTGACCATAAATACTTTGACTTATGTCTGGGCTCCCTATTCTATTCCATTGGTCTATATCTCTATTCTTATGCTTGTACCAGACTATTTTGATTACTGGGGACTTATAATACAGTTTGATATCAGGTATTGTGATTACTCCATCTCTGTTCTTCTTTCCCAAGATTGCTATAACTATTTGTAGTAATTTTTTGGTTTCAAGTAGATTTTTTCTTTTTTATTATTTTTTAAAATATTTTATTTACTATTTTCAGAGAGAAGGGAAGGGAGAAAGGCAGAGAGGGAGAGAAACATCAATGTATGGTTCCCTTTAACCTGCCTCCAGCTACAGACCTGCCTGGAGACCTGGCTTGCAACCTGGTTATGTTCCCTAGCTGGGGAATCAAACCAGCAACCTTTGGGTTCGAAGGCCCATGCCTATCCACTGTGCCACCAGCCAGGGTGTGGTTCCATGTAAATTTTTGAAATATTTGTTCTATGTCTGTGAAAAATGTCATTGGTATTTTAATAGGGATTGCTTTGAATCTACAGTATAAATTGCTTTGGGTAGTATGGACATTTTAATGATGTTAATTTTTCCCATTCATGAATATGATATATGCATCCATTTATTTGTATCTTCCTTAAATTCTTTCTTCAGTGTTCTGTACTTTTCCCAGTATAGGTCTTTTGCCTCCTTGGTTAAGTTTATTGTTAGGTATTATATTTTTCTTGTTTCTAGTGTAAATGGGATTTCTTTCTAGTTTCTATATCTGATCTTTCATTGTTGGGGTATAAAAATGACTTTAATGACTTTTCATTCAGCTAATTTCCCAAATTATTAGGTTGAGTAGATTTTTGGTGGAGTCTATCAGGTTTTCTATGTATATTATCATGTCATCTGCAAATAATGACAGTTTTACTTCCTCCTTTCCAACTTGGATACCTTTGATTCATTTTTCTTGTCTTGTTTGCCTGGTTAGAAATTCCAAAACTGCCCTGGCTGGTGGCTCAGTGGATAGGTGCCCTCTGTGACCCCAAAGATCACTAGTTCAATTCCCAGTCAGGGCACATACCCAGGTTGCAAGCCAGGTCTCCAGCCAGGTCGGTAGCTGGAGCACCATATATTGATGTTTCTCTCCCTTTCTTCCTCCCTGCCTGCCTTTCTCTCTAAACAACAATGAATAAAATCTTTAAAAAGAAATTTTTAAAAAAATTTTTAATTAAAAAAAGAGAAATTTTGAAACTATGTTAGATAGAAGTGGAGAGACTGGACATTCTTCTCTTGTTCCTGATCTGAAGGGGAAAACTTTTTCTTTTTGCCCATTGAATATGATCTTGTATGCAGGTGTGTCATATATGGCCTTTATTATGTTGAGGTATGCTCTCTCTATTTCTACTATGCTGAGCATTTTTATCATAAATGGGTGCTGTCCTTAATCAGATGCTTTTTCAGCATCTAATGATATGATCATATGGTTTTTGTCTTTCATTTTGTTTATATGATGTATTATATTTATTGATTTGCAAATGTTGTACCATCCTTGCATCCCTGTAATGAATCCCACTTGATCATAGTATATGATCTTTCTGATGTACTGCTGGATCTGGTTTGCCAATACTTTTTTTTTTTTTTTTGAGGATTTTAGCATCTATGTTCATCAGCAATATTGGCCTGTAGTTTTCTTTCTTTGTTATGTCTTGATATGGTTTTGAGACTAGAATAAGACTAGCTTTATAGTAAAAGTTTGGGAGTTTTCCCACTCCTTAGAGGTTTTGGAATAAGTAAAGAAGGATAAGAGTTAGTTCTGCCCTACATGTTTGCTAAAATTTGCCTGTGCAGCCATGCAAATTTTGTGTGATTTGTGTGTTGTTAGCTTTTTCATTACAACTTCAATTTCACTAGTTGTTATTGGTCTATTCAGGCTTTCTGCTTCTTGATTCAGTTTTGGAAGATTATGTTTCCCAAAATTTATCCATTTCACCCAGGTTGTCAAATTTCTTGTCATATAATTATTTGTAATAATTTCTTATAATCCCTTGTATATCCATGGTATAGGTTTTGAATTCTCCTTTTTCATTTCTGAATTTATTTATTTTGTGTGTCTCTCTTTTTTTCTTGGTGAGTCTGGTTACAGGCTTCTCAATTTTGTCTGTCTTTTCAAAGAAATAGCTCCTAGATTCATTGATTCTTTGAATTGTGGTTTTAGTCACTATGTCTCCTTTTAATTCTCCTCTCATCTTGATTATTTCCTTCCTTCTTGCTCTTATCTTTGTTGTTGCTCCTCTAGTTCTTGTAGTTTTATGATTAGGTTGTTTGAATGATCTTCTAACCTTTTTAGGTATGTCTGTATTGCTATAAACTTCTCTCTGAGGACTGCCTTTGCTGTGTCCTACAGGCTTTGGGCTATTGTGTATGCATTTTTGTTTCCAGAAACTTGATTTCTTCATTGATCTCATTGTTAACCATTCATTATTTAATAACATGTTATTTAGTCTCCATGATTTTGAATATTTTTTAGATTTTCCTAGAGGTTGATTGCTAGTTTCAAACCAATATGATATAATTTCGATTGTCTTAAATTGTTGAGGCTTGTTTTGTTTCTTACCATGTGATCTAGCTTTGAGAATGTTCCATGCACATTTGCAAAGAGTGTGTATTTTGCTTCCTTGGGGGGAAAAGTTTTGTATATATCAATTAAGTTAATTTCATCTAGAGTGTTGGTTACTGACACAGTATCCTTGTTGTTTTTTGCTTGGAAGATCTGTCCATTTTTGACAGTGGGGTGCTAAAATCCCCTATTATGTGTGTGTTGCTGTCCATATCCTTCTTGAAGTATTTTCACATTTTTGGAATGGGTACTTCTGTAATGGATACATATATGTTTGCAAGGGTTATATCTGCTTGATAGATTGTTCCATTAAGTATTATGAAATGTCTTTTTTTTATCTCTTGTTATGGCCTTTGTGAAATCAATTTTGTCAAATATAAGAATTATTACCACAGATTTTTTCATGTACTTTTGCTAAAAATATTTTCCCATCCATTTATTTTCAGTCTGTGTAGAGATATTTTGCTCTAAGATTGGTTTCTTGTAGACATCATATATGTGGGACATTTTTTAAAAAATTTATTGTTGTATTACAACAACAATAAAAATAAATTTTTGCTCCCCTCTGTCACCCTCCCCACCCACCCATTCCCCCCAAAGTCAATCCCACCTGTTGTCTGGGACATTTTTTTTATCCTTTCAGCTATCCTGTGTCTTTTGACTGGAGCATTTAAGCCATTTATATTTAAGGTCATTATTGATAGGTACCTATTCATTGTGATTTTTATCCCCTTGTTCCCCCTCCCCTCTCTCTCTTCATCTTCTTATAGCATTTCTTTTAACATTTTTTGCAATGTTGGTTTGTTGGAGAGGTATTCTTTTAGATTTCTTTTGTCTTGGAAACTCCTTATTTCATTTTCCATTTTGAAGAAGAGCCTTGCTGGGTAAAGTAGTCTTTGTTGCAGACTTTGCTTTTCATAGCTTGGAATATTTTTGCCTTTCCCTTCTTGCTTGTAGTCTTTCTGTTGAGTAATCATTTGATAACCTTATTGGAGCCCCCTTATGTGTTATTAGCTGTTTCTCATTTGATGCTTTTAGATTCTCTTCTTGTCTTAGAAATTTGCCATTTTAATTATAATGTTTCTGGAAATGGGCCTATTTGGGTTCATCTTCATTGGGACCCTCTGTACTTCCTGAACTTGAGTGATGTTTTCCCTCATCAAGTTAGAGAATTTTGCTGTCATTACTTTTTCAAACAGGTTTTCTGTTCCTTGTTTCTCTTCTCCTTCTGGTATCTCTATGATATGGTTATTAATGTATTTCATGTTGTCCTGCAGGTCTCTTAAAACCTATTCATTCTTTCTGAGTCATTTTTCATTTTGTTACACTGTCTTGGAATATTTTTCTACATTGCCTTTCAACTCGCTGATCTGATCCTCTGCTTCCTCTAACCTGTTTTTGACTCCTTCTGTTGTATTCTTCAATTCAGAAATTGTATTCTTCATTTCCTACTGGCTTTTATTGATAGTTTTTATGTCCTTTTCCTTGCTGGTGTAGTTCTCAGTAACTTTCTTGTAGCTTCCCTGGAATTCTTCGTAGTTCCCCTGGAGTTGTTAGTAGTTTTCTTTGAGCTTGCAGAGCTCATTGAGCTTCTCTATCATCATTATTTTGAGTTCCATATCTGATAGTTTACAACGGGGTAATTCCGTTGTAATCCAGCCAGTCTGTGGTCAGTCATCAGGCTCAGGTGCTGCTTTGTGTGACAGATTGATACAGTAGTAACACAATCAATCTGTGATCATCCACCAAGCTCAGGCACCAGTAGGCAGGCCAGACTGATTTCAATGGGTGGAACTATAACATCCCCTTAGGCAGATTCCAGTTGATGTTGCATAGGCTGCCTGAGATGTCAGGGATGAGTCAACACTGGGACCCAGTTGGCTGCTCCCTCATTTCTCTCCTCATAGTCACCACTCCTTAAGTGTCTCCAGTTCACTCTGTCCTCCATCTGCTGGAGTCCAGGATAAGTGGGTGCCCATGTATTTTCATGTGTGGACACTTTAGTAATTCTCTAACTCAAGCAATTTCAGGGTAGGAATCTCTGGGGCTTTTTGCTATTCACAGCTGGATGCTGTTTTACTCTCAGCTGTGTTACTGTAGGCTGGGAAGCTCTGCTGAGGGGTTAGGACACACCCTTCTCAAGTGAAGCCCCTGGCTCCATCCCTTTGGATGTCACCGGAGGGAGCCCAGCCAGCCCTCTTGTGTCTCCACAATTCCTACCAGTCATACTATGATGAAGAGGCCTCTTCTGTTCTGTCTGTGGTTATTAGGCTTCTTCCCAGCTGGTGTTATGTTGGTTATTCCAGATTATTTTTCCCCAATTAAGTTGAATTCCAGATTGATTCAAGAAGGACTGGTGTAGCTCCACTTACACCTCTGCCATTTTGGAATCTCTGTATATTTCTTTTTCCTGACTATAAATGCAATTCTAAACACAAAAGTTTGATGGAGGATTAAAATATATTTGACCCATTAAATCTCAAATTTATTTTAAATTGTTGGTAAGAAAAGCCATGCTTATTTTAAATAATAATAATATAGTTATTGTATACAATCAATTTTTTATAAAGCTTGTGTAAAAATCACAGAGCAATTGAAAGAATAAAAAGCCAGAAAATAAACCACTTTACATATAGAAATTTGTTTTATGAGAGAAAAGAGAAAAGACATTACAAACCACTATAGGAAATAATATAAGATTCAGTAAATTATGCTGGGAAAATTAGCGTTCCATCTGATAAAAAGTAAATTCTATTATATAGAAGAATGAATACCAATAATTTAAAGATTTAATTAAGAATAGCAAACCTTCAAAATTAAAAAAAAATTGCCAAAGAACATATTTATTACTTTTGGTTGGAAAAAATATTTTTTTAAATAAGAAACAAAACACAAACTAGAGCATAAATATTGATAAATTTGAAAAATTTAGAAAAGAGCTCTATTAGAAAATATATCAAGGTTTAAAGATGGCAACAGAGTAGAGAGCAGTACTGATGGTATTCTTGAGTACCAAAGCAGCTAGAGGACAAGATAGGGGGTGTGAGACATCTTCGGGACCCTAGGAATTGGAGCAGGCAGCATCTGGACACAGGGAAGCACAGCCCAGAGGCAGAGGAGGCCAGCAGGACAGTAGGTGGGACAGTGTAGGCGGACCCCGGACAGTGTTGACAGACAGGGGCAGCCTCCTCCCAGAACTGCGGGGGAGGGACCAGTCATCACAGGGACCAGCAAAGTTGTGGGCTGCCCTGCAAAGGTGCTGGATGCTCTTCCCGGGCAGGAACCTCTGCCAGGAGTGGGAGGGGACACCCTGCGGGCTCCAGAATACTGGCAGCCCTAAAACCCAGCCAGGCTGGGGAAGGCCCAGCCTACCTGGGGGCAGACACTCAGAATCAGCCCTGACTGTGACAATCAGAGGCCCTGCCATGCACCAAGACCGGCTAGAATATAGACTATAGGCTGTAAAGTCCTGACCAAGAAAAACAGGCAGCCTCAGGAAAGGGATTGCTGCCAATCTCAAGCACCTGAGTTAAACCCAGAGCAATATGAACTTTCAATCCCCAACATATCCTTTGCAAAAGTTACTTCTCACATATTCTTAATCCCCACCATACCTCAATCCACCTAAATACCCAAGACCCTCCCCCTACTCTCGAATTAAAGTCTACTCACTCTTTGGCTATAAGGCATTCCCAGTCCTCAATCTAAGTATTCCTCCCTTCCCCAGCCTTTCTAAACCCTTTCTTTATTCTTTTCTTCCTTCCTTTTTTTTTTTCCCTTGTTTTGTTTTTTGTTTTTTAATTTTTCTTTTCCTTTTCTTCCTGGTAAAGCCCACAGGTTCTGACTCCACCTGGGCCAATCAGAAATGATAAAGGGGGAACACACAGCTAAAACCTTTCTTTATTAATATTGATTTCTCTTTGTCTTGTGACTTTCTACCCCCGTCCTTTTTCTTTCTTTCTTTCTTTCTTTCTTTCTTTCTTTCTTTCTTTCTTTCTTTCTTTCTTTCTTTCTTTCTTTCTTTCTTTTTCTTTCTTTCTTTCTCCTTTCTTTTCTCCCTGATAAAACCCACTGGTCCTAGCTCCACCTGGACCAAACAGAGACCATAAAGGATGATCAGGAACCTAAACCTTTTCTTTATTAATATTGATTTCTCTTTGTCTTGTGACTTTCTCCCCCCCTTTTTTTTCTTTATTTTTCCCTCTGCTAAAAGCCCTCAGGTCCAGGCTCCATCTGGACCTGTCAGGGATTTTTAAGGGTGAACAGCCATCTAAACCCTTTCTTCTTATTATTATTATCGTTTTTATTTCTTTTTTCCTTTTGCACTTTTTTTTGTTTGGTTTGGGGGTTTTTTTTTTGCTTTTTTTTTGTTTGTTTGTTTGTTTGTTTTTTGTTTTTGTTTTTGTTTTTGTTTCTGCTATAAGCCCACAGGCCCAGAATGCAACCAGACAGCCCAAATAAAGGACACACCAAGAACAGCAAGTGGAGAAAATCTGGGAGACGGCAACACTGAACTCCCCAAAATGGGGGAAAAAAGAATCAGTCCAAGACAAGGGAAGATGGTGACAGAGTAGAGAGCAGTGCTGATGGTGTTCTCCAGTACCAAAGCAGCTAGAGGACAAGATAGGGAGCGTGAGACATCTTCAGGACCCTAGGAATTGGAACGGGCAGCATCTGGACACAGGGGAGCACAGCCCAGAGGCAGAGGAGGCCAGCAGGACAGTAGGTGAGGCATTCCCAACCAACCAGCTGGTGAGCTGAGGTCAGCTCTAGGCAGTGGCAGCTCTGCCCAGAGGGGTGCATTTGACTGAGGCAGCTCCGGGCTCCCTGGCAACTGGAAGTCTCAACAGGGAAGTGCCGACTGCGAGGGCAAATGCAGTAGGGAACTGCGGAAGTGAACTATTGCAGGGGAGGAACTGTGTGAGAGATTCACTCCAGCAACAGGGAAAGGAGGCTCTGTGCAGGGCTAGAGGTGGAGGAGAAGAGTCCTGTGGGAAGCCGGAGTGGGGGAGCAGGGAAGAGGGCTGAAAATGGTGCTGCTGGGCCACCGGGGAAACAGCAGCTAGAAGCCCCTGCGAGGGGGGAGGCCCAGCCCTGCACAACCACACAGGCCCCAGGCTCCACAGAAACTCCAAACGCTGAGCCAGCAAGCCAGGAACTAGTAGCGGGGGCAACTGACCCACCGTTGCCAGAGACAAAGGCCTCACCGCCCACGCCTGGGAGGGGCTCATCACAGAGGCCTCCTAAAGGACTCTGCTGAGAGCTGGTTGGCTTGGAGGAGTGGTGCCCACCCTGGAAGGGCAGGACAGTGTAGGCAGACCCCAGACAGTTTTGACAGACAGGGGAAGCCTCCTCCCGGAACTGCGGGGGCGGGGCCCGTTGTCACAAGGACCAGCAAAGTTGCGGGCTGCCCTGCAGGGGTGCCGGGTGTTCCTCCTGGGCAGGAACCTCCGCCAGGAGTGGGAGGGGGCACCCTGCGGGCTCCAGAATACTGGAAGCCCTAACACCCAGCCAGGCTGCAGAAAGCCCAGCCTACCTGGGGGCGGACACTCAGAATCAGCCCTGACTGTGACAATCAGAGGCCCTGCCACGCACCAAGACTGGCTAGAATATAGACTATAGACTGTAAAGTCCTGACCAAGAAAAAGAGGCAACCTCAGGAAAGGGATTGCTGTTAATCTCAAGCACCTGAGTTATACCGAGAGCAATATGAACTATTAATCCCCAACATATCCTTTGCAAAAGTTACTTCTCACATATTCTTAATCCCTCCCATACCTCAATCCACCTAAACACCCAAGACCCTGACCCTACTCTCGAATTAAAGTCTACTTTAATTCCCAGTCCTAAATGCATTCCCAGTCCTAAATCTAAGTATTCCTCCTTTCCCCAGCCACCTAAACCCTTTATTCTTTTCTTCCTTCCTCTTTTTTTTTTTTTTTTAATTTTTTCTTCTCCTTTTCATCCTGGTAAATCCCACAGGTTCTGGCTCCACCTGGACCATTCAGAAATCATAAAGGGGGAACAGACACCTAAAATATTTCTTTATTAATATCGATTTCTCTTTGTCTTGTGACTTTCTCTGACTTTTTTTTTTCTTTTTTCTTTCATTCTTTCTTTCTTTCTTTTTTTCTTTCTTTCTTTCTTCCTGTCTTTTCTCCCTGATAAAACCCACCCGTCCTGGCTCCACCTGGACCAAACAGAGACCATAAAGGGTGATCAGGCACCTAAACCTTTTCTTTATTAATATTGATTTCTCTTTGTCTTGTGACTTTCTCCCCACCCCCCTTTTTTTTCTTTTTTTTTCCTCTGCTAAAAGCCCTCAGGTCCAGGCTCCATCTGGACCAATCACACATTATTAAGGGTGAACAGCCAACAAAACCCTTTCTTATTATTATTATTATCATTTTTTTTTTCCTTTTGCATTTTTTTTTTGTTTGTTTGGTTTGGTTTGGTTTTTCGTTTTTGGAAGGTTTTTTTTGTTTGTTTGTTTGTTTGTTTTTGTTTTTGTTTCTGCTAAAAGCCCACAGGCCCAGAATACAACCAGACAGCCCAAATAAAGGACACACCAAGAACAGCAACTGGAGAAAATCTGGATGATGGCAACATTAAACTCCACAAATCTCCTATCACAGAAGGGTGCTCAACTAAGGCAAGGAAGCAAAGCAGGGTAACCCAAGGAAAGAACATAAATAAATAAATAAATAGCAAGAACAGACACCCAAAATGGAGAAAAAAGGAATCAGTCCATCACCAAAAGGACAGGACGAATTCCCAGAAAGAACACAAAATGAAACAGAGGCACCTGGAATATCAGATAAGGAATTCAAAAGAATGATGATAGAGAAGCTCAGTGAGCTCAGCCACATCAAAGAAAACTGTAAACAACTCCAGGAGAACTACAAAGAACTCCGGGGAAATTACAAAGAACTCCAGGGAGGTTACAAGGAACTTACTGAGAACTACAACAGCATGAAAAATGACATGGAAACTATCAATAAGTGTCAGGAGGAAATCAAGAATACAATTTCTGAATTGAAGAATACAGTAGAAGGAATCAACAGTAGGCTAGAGGAAGCAGAGGACCAGATCAGCGAGTTGGAGGATAATATACTGTTGGAGTAGACAAATACTCCAAGACAGTACAAGAGAATCAAAAAAGGCTGAACAAGACTGAAGAGGGTTTAAGAGGGCTGCAGGACAACATGAAACGTAACAACATCCATATCATAGGTATACTAGAAGGAGAAGAGAAACAAGGAATGGAAAACCTATTCAAAAAAGTCGTGATAGAAAATTTCCCTAACATGATGAGTGAAAACATGAATCCAGTTCAGGAAGCACAGCGGGTCCCAATGAGGATCAACCCAAACAGACCAACACCAAGGCACATTATTATTAAAATGGCTAATTTCAAAGACAAGCGAGAATCCTAAAAGCATCAAGAGAGAAATGACAAATAACATACATATAGGCTCCAATAAGGCTATCCAATGATTATTCAACAGAAACAATTCAAGCCAGAAGGGAATGACAAAAAGTATTTCAAGTAATGGTAAACAAAGGTCTGCAACCAAGAATACTCTACCCAGCAAGGCTCTCATTCAAGATAGGAGAAATAAGGAACTTCCCAGACAAAAAAAAGACTAAAAGAATACATCCCTACCTAACCAGCACTGCAAGAAATGCTAAAGGGTCTCCTATAAAAATAAGTAAACAAATAAAATGAAGAAACAGAGAAAGCCAAAGAGGAATACAGACACAAAGGGAGAAAATGGCAATGAATAAGTATCAATCAATATTCACCTTAAATGTAAATGGATTAAATGCACCAATCAAAAGACATAAGGTAGCCGAATGGATAAGACAACATGACCCACATATATGCTGTCTTCAAGAGACCCACCTCAGAACAAAATATTGACACAGATTGAGAGTAAAGGGATGGAAAACTACATATCAAGCAAATGAACATGAAAAAAAAGCTGGAGTAGCAATACTGATTTCAAATAAAATAGATTTTACAATGAAGGCCATAAAAAAGGACAAAGATGGACATTTCATAATACTTAAGGGAACAATCCATCAAGAAGAAATAACTCTGGTAAACATATACACACCCAACATAGGAGCTCCGAAATATATAAGGAAAATCTTGGAAGACTTTAAGAAAGACATAGACAGCAACACCCTAATAGTAGGGGATTTTAATACCCCACTATCAATAATGGACAGATCTTCCAAACAAAAAATCCCCGAAGATGTTGTGGCATTGAACAACACTCTAGAGGAAATGGACCTTACTGATGTATACAGAGTCTTTTACCCCAAAGAAGCAAAATACGCATTCTTTTCAAATGCACATGGATCATTCTCCAAGATAGACCACATGGTATGTCATAAGACAAGCCTCCACAAATACAGGAAAATTGAAATCATACAAAGTATCTTCTCAGATCACAATGGCTTGATGCTAGAAATCAATCTCAAGGGAAAAACCCCAAAATTCTCTAACTCATGCAGACTGAATAACATACTTTTAAGCAATGAAGTGGTCAACAATGAGATCAAAGATGACATCAAAAAAGTTCCTGGAAACAATTGACAATAAACACGCAATAGCCCAAAACCTATGGGATACAGCAAAGGCAGTTCTCAGGGGGAAATTTAGAGCAATACAGGCCTTCCAAAAAAGGTTACAAGAAGTTTATAAAAACGACCTAACCACAAAGCTGCAAGAACTAGAGGAGCAACAACAAACAAAGCCCAGAGCAGGTAGAAGGAAGGAAATCATCAAGATCAGAGCAGAACTTAATAACTCAGAGATTCAAACTATAATTCGAAGAATCGACAGGACCAGGAGCTGGGTTTTTGAAAAAATAAAATAAATTGACAAGCTCTTATCCAGATTCATCAAGAAAAAGAGAGGACCCAAATAAACAGAATCAGAACTGAAAGATTGGAAATCACAACTGATACCTCAGAAATACAAAAGATTGTAAGAAATTACTACAAACAGCTATATGACAAAAAATATGACAACCTGGATGAAATGGACACATTTCTGGAAAGGTATAATCTACCAAAACTAAACCCAGAAGAAGAAGAAAACCTGAATAGGCTAATAACAACTAGTGAAATTAAAGAAGTAATCCAAAATCTCCCAAAGCACAAAAGCCCTGGACCAGATGGCTACACAGGTGAATTTTACCAAACATTTAAAGAAGAACTAACTCCTATCCTCCTCAAACTATACCAAAAAATTCAGGAAGAGGGAAGACTCCTAAACTCTTTCTATGAGGCCAATATTATTCTAATCCCAAAACCAGGGTAAGATACAACTAAGAAAGAAAGCTACAGGCCAATATCTCTGATGAACATAGATGCTAAAATTCTCTACCAAATATTGGCCAACCATATTCAGCAGTATATTAAAAAGGTAATACACCATGATCAAGTGGGCTTCATCCCAGGGATGCAAGGATGGTACAACATTCATAAATCAATCAATGTAATGCATCACATCAACAAATTGAAAGATAAAAACCATATGATCATATCAATAGATGCTGAAAAAGCATTTGATAAACTGCAGCAACCATTTATGATAAAAATCCTCAGCAAAATGGGAATAGAGGGAACATACCTCAACATCATAAAGGCCATCTATGAGAAACCTGAAGCCAACATCATACTTAATGGACAAAAACTGAAAGCTTTCCCCCTAAGATCAGGAACGAGACAAGGCTGTCCACTTTATCCACTTCTATTCAACATTGTCTTCGAAGTTCTTGCTATAACCATCAGAGAAGAAAAAGGAATCAAAGGTATCCAAATTGGAAAGGAGGAAGTCGAACTGTCCTTATTTGCAGATGATATGATAGTGTATATACAAAACCCAATTGGCTCCATCAAAAATTTACTCAACCTAATAAGCAAATTTAGCAAAATAGCTGGGTATAAAGTCAATATTCAGAAATCAAAAGCACTTTTGTATACCAATAATGAAACAACAGAAATCGAAGCAAAAAAACAAATCCCATTTACCACAGCACAAGAAAAATTAAGTACCTAGGAATCAACTTAACTAAGGAGGTAAAAGACCTGTACTCAGAAAACTACAGAACAATGAAGAAAGAAATCAAGGAAGACACAAATAAATGGAAGCATATACCATGTTTGTGGATGGGAAGAATTAACATCATTAAGATGTCCATACTACCCAAAGGAATCTACATATTCAATGCAATCCCAATTAAAATACCAATGACAGACTTCACAGAAATAGAAAAAATACTTCAAACAGTTATATGGAGCCCCAAACACCCATGAATAGTCACCACAATCTTGAGAAAGAAGAACAAGGTATGAGGAATCACAACACCAGACTTCAAACAATACTATAAGGCTACTGTCATCAAAACAGCCTGGTACTGGCATAAGAATAGACATTTAGATGAATGGAACAGAATAGAGAGCCCAGAAATTAACCCAGGACTCTATGGTTAACTAATATTTGACAAAGGGGGAAGGAACATCCAATGGAGTAAGAACAGTCTCTTCAACAAATGGTGTTGGGAGAACTGGACAGCAACATGCAAAAAGATAAAATTAGACCACCAACTTACACCATACACCAAAATAAACTCAAGATGGATAAAGGATTTAAACATAAGCAGTGCCATCATCAAGGTCCTGGAGAAAAATATGGGCAGTAAACTTTTGGATATCCTACGCAAAAATATGTTTACTGATACTTCACCAAGGGCAAAGGAAATCAAAGAATGAATCAACAAATGGGACTATATCAAATTGAAGTTTCTGTTCAGCTAAAGAAAATATCAGCAAAATTCAAAGAGAACCAACTGTATGGGAAAACATAATTGCCAATGATACCTCAGACAGGGGTCTGATCTCCAAAATATATAAAGAACTAATGCGACCCAACACCAGGGAGACAGACAGCCCAATTAAAAAATGGGCTAAGGACAACTCACTCAGGAAGATATACAAAGGGCCCAGAGGCATATGAAAGAATGCTCAACCTCACTAGTCATCAGAGAGATGTAAATTAAAACCACAATAAGATACCACCTCACACCTGTCAGAATGGCAATCATCAGCAAATCAACAAACAACAAGTGTTGGCGAGGATGCGGGGCAAAGGGAACCCTCATACACTGTTGGTGGGAATGTAGGCTGGTGCTGCCACTGTGGAAAACAGTATGGGTTTTCCTTAAAAAACTGAAAATGGAACTGCCTTTTGATCCAGCAATTCCATTACTTGGACTATACCCAAGGAATCCTGAAACACCAATTCATAAGAACCTATGCCCACCTATGTTCATAGCGGCACTATTTACAATAGCCAAGTGCTGAAAACAGCCTAAGTGCCCATCAGTGGATGATTGGATCAAAAACCTTTGGTACATTTACACAATGGAATTCTATATAGCAGAAAGAAAGAAGGAACTTGTACCCTTTGCAACAACATGGATGGAGAGTATTATGCTTAGTGATATAAGCCAGTCAGTGAAGGACAAATATCATATGATCTCACCCATTATGGGACAATAATGAGCAAAACTAACAACAAGCAAAACAGAACCAAGTATATGAATACAAGGAATAGGCCTTCAGTGTTCAGGGGGAATGGGGTTGGGGGGAGGGGGGAGGCAGAGGCAAGAAAGGGGAGCAGCTTAGACAAGAACCTAGTATGAAGAACCATGGACATGGACAACAGGTGGGATTGACTTTGGGAGAAATGGGTGTGTGGGGAGGCGGACAGAGGTGAGCAAAAAGAGGATGGATGTAATACAACAACAATAAAATTAAAATAAATAAATAAATATTTATATATATATATAAATATATAAATATAAATTATATATATAAATATATATATATATATCATGATTTCTCACTTTGATGCAAAGAGAAATATTGGAACAACTGTAAAAGCATAATCAATAAAATGTTTTTTAAGGCCCTGGCTGATAGCACAGTGGATAAGGCACTGGCCTGGGAACCCAAAGGTCTCCAGGTCGATTCCTAGCTAGGGCACATAACTAGGTTGCAAGCCAGGTCTCCAACTAGGTCTGTAGCTAAAGGCAGGTGAAAGCAACTATACATTGATATTTCTCTTCCTCTCTGCCTCTTTCCTGTCCTCTCTCTCCAAAAGTAATAAATAAAATCTTTTTTTTTAAAAGGCAGAACATTAAAAAAGGAATGGATACCATGAGCAAAGTGAAAATAAATGCCATAGACAGAAGTAATTTTGATTGGTTTACAGATTATTTAAAGAATAAGAAAAATTGAGAAAGTATATGAACAGACATTTTATAAAACAAAAATTTAAGTGTTCCCAAACATCTAAAATGATGCTTAATATCACAAACACTCAGATAACTGAAAAGTAAAACAATACTATTTAGCTATTCCTACCTAACTAGCTAGCGGACATCTAAAAGTCTAGTATTAACCAGTGTGGATGAGGATGTGGTGAAAAGCTGCTTAGGTGCATTACTAGTGGAAATCCTTTTCAGATGGTCATTTGGCATTATATGATAAAGTTATAGATGCATAAATCATCAACAATTCAATTTCCTGGAAAGTTCTGACACACATGCAAAAATTAGTATATCCAAAGATAATCTTATACAACATATATTACAAGAAAAACCAGAGATAACGAAATATCCATAGAGGCATGAGAAAAGTAAATTGTGATATATAGGAGTAGGCAAAAAGAGGTTTATAGTTGTTCATATGAAAAATAATACAATAATGAATAATGATACAAGGATAAACCCTGTGTTTTGCATATTCACAACTGTAAGCCTACTTTTTCCCACTCCTTTATTTAAAAAGGTAAATAAATATTAAAATAATAATAAAATCTACATATATTGGCCCTGGCTGGTAGCACAGTGGATAAGGTCGCTGGTTTGATTCCCATCCAAGGCAACATAACCAGGTTGCAAGTTAGGTCTCCAGCCAGGTCCATAGCTGGAGGCAGGTGAAAAGCAACCATATATTGATGTTTCTCTCCCTCTCTGCCTGTCTCCCTTCCCCTCTCTCTGAAGAATAATAAATAAAATCTTTTTAAAAATCTACCTATATTAACTTGAATAAGTCTTGAAATTGAAAATATGTTACATTTAAAAAGTTGTTATAGGCTTATTCACAATATGCCATTTATATAAATATTTTTAAATCACATTGTGTTATATATTATATATGAATACATACTGGAATGGAATTATAAGACTATGGAGAAGAGGGGTACATCCCAACTTTAGGATGGTAACTTTCTCTGTGATGGGAAGAAGGATGGATGAGGTGGGGATGAAGGTACTTAAGAGAATTTTATTGCTTTTAATAAAAGTGTTGAGACAACAAGAAAGTTAATGCATTTGGAGTACTGGCCAGAAAATACATCTTAAAACATATTTACAGAAACAGAAGTGAATTTTCCCTCTTTAATGTGCATTAGGATGAAGTCAAAGTCTTAAGAATCATCTCCCCCCTTAGTGTTCAAGCACATTAATAGTTTTTATATCTATTTATTAGTTATTTCCTTCATTCTTCATGTTTTGACTCTGACTTTTTTCCCTTAAATTTCTTTCTCATGAGTTCTTGAATAGTAACTTTTGTTATCTCGCTGGTGAGAAAGGAGTCTTATGCTCTGAAATTCAAGCTTCAGGACACCTTCTATTTGGTAGCCTTTATGTCAACTACCTAGTAGAGAACTAATTAAATTCAAATTCACAGTAACCCTATAACACAGGTAGGTATTGTTTAGCTTCATTTTACGCATAAGAAAACTGAAGATCAGAGAGGATAACAATGTATTCAAGGTTAAAGAGCTAACCTGAGTTTGGCCCAATCACAACTTGAACCCAGGTTTGTCTGTTACTTGTATACTGCAGTCTCGCTATAGACTAGCTAGTGGGTACTTAGGACTTAACACATTCTCATGGTACTCCATATTAGCATTATGTTTTACAATTGCTTTTATTATTTATTTGTATTTTATAGCTAGTCTCAGTTTATAGCATGCTGTCTTCAACAGAGTTATTAAAAAAAAACAAAAAACAAAAAAAAAAAACCTGTAACAAGAAAGCTGTCTTTGCTTTGCTAGCTGAAGGCCCTTGGGGTATTCATGTGAGCGTCAGCCATATTGGAAGGTGGTTGTCAGGTGCAGTTCTGCTTTTGGGAAACCCACTAATGGCTGGCACTCTTCTTCTCATAGTAGGTTAGTCTTTGTTCACACTTTTTGAGATGGAAAGCAGAACCACAATATCATCTTCAGTGTAAGCAAAGTTCATTTAATTTTACCAACTGTTATGGTAGATAAAATGACATAGATCACTTTCAGCCTAATTTAACAAGGAATTTGTTTTCATTATAAAACCTTTTAACACTGACTCTGGTCTTATCTGGCATCACAGGAGGCAGGGGCAGAGGGCCACACAATATCATTATTCAAAAGCCTGATGTTCTCTCTTTTTTTTTCTTCTTCTTCTTTTCTTTATGAGATTTATAGACATGGGTCTTTTTTTTCAGAGGTAAAGATAGAGCAGGACATGGAATCACAATAAAGGTATTGTCTTCTATCAGAAACCAGGAAAAGACAATAGAATGCTACCCTGTCCTTTTCTGAGAGAGCTGACATGCCTTGGCAGATGCCAGAACTCTGCCCAAAGTCACACATGGGTTCTTTTTGGGAAAAGCATCAAATATTTTGCTTTTTCCTCAAGGTTAAAAGGTAAGACATAAGAGTGAGAGATTGTTCGACATCCTCCAGTACTGCTACCAACTTTCTCACCTCCTAAATTATTGTCTTCACTCATATCCATATCATTCATTATTCATAATATTTATAGCTTGAGTAATTAATTTGCCATGTCCTGAGATAAACCTAAAGTACTATTCTCATTTTAGGGATAAGGTAATAAAACTGATTTCCCAAGGTCATTATCACACACACACACACACACGCATACACATTGCATCCATGTACACACACACACACTCAATATTTTGGGTAGTACCTTTTTGAAAGAAAAAAAAAAAGTACACATTGGTGGTTATAGAATAGACAGGGGATGTTAAGAAGAACAAAGGAAATAGAGAAGCCGAAGAACTTATATGCATGACTCATGGACATAAACTAAGGAGGGTATTACTGGAGGGAATGGGGTACTGGGTGGAGGGAGGCAAAGAGGGGAAAATTGGGACAATTGTAATAGCAAAATAAATACATTTATTTTTTTTTAAAAGAATATTTTCCTTTCTGAAGATGTTGATTTTAGCAAAAGAAAAAGTATTAAGATGTGTTTTTAAATATCAAATTAAAGACAAACAAAGATCTGTAAATTAATTCCCTGATTTTCCATCTTCTGGAAGCTGCTGCATTTTTTGGCTCATACACCCCAGCCAGCAATAGCACCACTGACCTGGGCTTTAGTCTTTCCCTAAAGACTTTAGAGGAAAGGCTCTATTTCCTCTCCTTTTACTGTCTAAGAGCCCCTGTGATTACATCGGGCATGCCTGGATAATCCAGGATAATCTCATCCAAAGCTTTAATCACATTTTCAAAGTCTCTTTTTCTAAACTAGGCACAATAACAGGTTTCAATGATTAGGGAAGGGGAGTATTTTTCTGCTTACCACATCTTGGTTTTCACATATCAATAAAACTCTGGGGACAACTCAATGGAACTTCAAAAATAAAAAGAGGTGGTATATTAATTATTAGAAAAACATCAAGTTAATCATAGTATTTTAATACTGGGAAAAGCTTTGCAGTCCAGCCCTGGTTATGACATGAGGAGTTGAAATCCAGCAGAGGAAGCTACTATACTGGATGACAGGGTCAGATGGTAACAGCATGACACAGTATCCCTCCTTCCAGCTCTGGCTATCTCTGTCCAGCACATCAGGAAGATCTGCGTGAGTTCCTGGAATTCAATGAAGGATTGCTTATCTGTGTCCCAGAAAAGACCAAGAGATATCTCAAGAAATCTTTGTAACAACTTTTTTGTTCTGAGATTTAAAAACTATAAAGTTTCTGCCAAGAAATCATTCAATGATTTTTATTATCAGAATAAAGAAAAGGAAAGATGGTGACAGAGTAGAGAGCAGTGTTGATAGTGTTCTTGAGTACCAGAGCAGCTAGAGGACAGGATAGGGAGTGTGAGACGTCTTCAGGTCCCTAAGAATTGGAGCAGTCAGCATCTGGACACAAGGGAGCACAGCCCAGAGGCAGCAAACCTACAGGAGAGCAGGTGAGGGGATTCCGGACTTACCAGCCGGAGGGCCCTGGGCAGGGGAACTCTACCCAGAGGTGTGTGTTTAACTGAAGCCAGCTCCAGGCTCCCTGGCAACTAGAAATCTGAACAGTGAAGTGTGGGCAGTGAGGGCAAACTCTGGAGGGATGGAGGAATTGAACTCCTGCAGGGGAGGGACTGTGTGAGAGACTCGCTCCGGCAACAGGGAGAGGAAGCTCCTCACAGGGCTAGAGGCAGAGGAGAAGAGTCCTGCGGGGAGCAGGAGCAGGGAAGTACACCAGCTGGGGCGGGAAAATGGACAGAAAATGGTGCTCCTGGGCCACTGGGGAAACAGCAGTTTAAAGCCCCTGCAAGGGGGGAGGACCAGCCCTGTGCAGCCACACAGGCCCCCAGGCTCCCACGGAAACCCCAAACTGTGAGTAGGGAACTAGTAGCTGGGGCAACTGACCCACCCATTGCTGACACAAAGACCATAGACGCCTGGGAGAGGCACATCACAGAGGCCACGTAAAGGACTCCTCGGAGAGCTGGTCAGCTTGGAGGATTGGCTCTTGCCCGGGGGAGCTAGGCAGTGCTGGTGGACACAGGGCACTGTTGGCGGATGGGGGCTGTCTCCTTCTGGAGCTGCGGGGGCAGGGCCAGTCATCACAGAAACCAGTGAGGTTGCAGGCTGCCCTGCAGGGGTGCTAGGTGCCTATCACAGACAGGAACCTCTGCCAGGAGTGGGAGGGGACACCCTGTGGGCTCCAGAATACCGGCAGCTCTAAAACCCAGCTAGGCTACTGAAGGCCCAGGCTACCTAGGAGCTGACACTCAGAATCAGCCCTGACTGTGACAATCAAAGGCCCTGCCATGCCAAGACCAGCTAGACTATAGATTGTAGAGACCTGACTAAGAAAAAGAGGCAGCCTCAGGAAGTGGATTGCTGCTAATCTCAAGCACCTGAGTTATACTGAGAGCTACATGAACTATTAATCCCCAACTTATCCTTTTCAAAAGTTACCTCTCACATATTCTTAATCCCCCCCATCTCAATCCACCTAAATACCCAAGACCCTCCCCCTACTCTTGATTTAAAGACTACTCACTCTCTGGCTACAATGCATTCCCAGTCCTCAATCTAAGTATTCCTCCCTTCCCCAACCACCTAAACCCTTTCTTTTTCTTTTATTTCCCTCCTTTTTTCTTCTTTTTTTTCTTTTTTTCCTGTTAAAGCCCACGGGTCCTGGCTCCAGCAGGACAAATCAGAGATCGTAAAGGGTAAACAGATACCTAAACCCTTTCCTTATTAATATTGGTGTTCCTTGTCTTGTGACTTTCACCCCTTTTTTTCCCTTCTTCTTCTTCTTTCTTTTCTTCCTGATAAAGCCCACAGGTACTAGCTCCACCTGGACCACACAGAGATCATAAAGGGTGAAAAGACACCTAAACCCTTTCTTTATTAATATTGGGTTTTTTTGTCTTGTGACTCCCCCCCCCCTTTTTTTTCTTTCTCCCTCTGATATAAGGCCAGAGGACCTGGCTCCACCTGGACTAATCAGGGACCATTAAGGGTGAACAGCTATCTAAACCCTTTCTTATTATTATTATTATCATTTTTATTTCTTTTTTCCTTTTTGTTTCTTTTTTTCTTTTTTTTTCCTGATAAAAGCCCACAGGTCCAGAATACAACCAGACAGCCCAAATAAAGAATACACCAAGAACAACCAGTAGAGAAAATCAAGGAGAATGCAACTTGAACTCCACAATTCTTCTATCACAGAAGGGTGCTCAAATAAGGCAAGGAAGCAAAGCAGGTTAGCCCAAGGAAAAAACAAAAATAAATAAAATAAAAAGCAAGCAACAACAGACACCCAAAATGGGGAAAAAAAGAATCAGTCCATCACCAAAAGGAAAAGAAGAATCCCAAGAAAGACCACAAAATGAAACAGAGGCACCTGAAATATCAGATAAGGAATTCAAAAGAATGATGATACAGAAGCTCAATGAGCTCAGCCACATCAAAGAAAACTGTAAACAACTCCAGGAGAATGAAAAAGAACTCCAGAGAAATTACAAGGAACTTACTGAGAGCTACAACAGCATGAAAAAGGACATAGAAACTATCAATAAGTGCCAGGAGGAAATCAAGAATACAATTTCTGAATTAAAGAATACAGTAGAAGGAATCAACAGTATGCCAGAGGAAGCAGAGGACCTGATCAGCGAGTTGGAGGATAATGTAGACAAATACTCCAAGACAGTACAAGAGAATAAAAAAAGGCTGAACAAGACAGAAGAGGGCTTAAGAGAGCTGTAGGACAACATGAAACGTAACAACATCCATATCATAGGGATACCAGAAGGAGAAGAGAAACAAGGAGTGGAAACCTGTTCAAAAAAGTCATGATAGAAAATTTCCTCAACATGATGAGTGAAAACATTAATCAAGTTCAGGAAGCACAGGGGGTCCCAATGAGGATCAACCCAAACAGACCAACACCAAGGCACATTATTATTAAAATGGCGAATTTCAAAGACAAAGAGGGAATCCTAAAAGCATCAAGAGAG
>PVIW01011289.1:24083-38651 GCA_004026585.1 Noctilio leporinus
AAAAAAAAAAAAAAAAAAAAAAAAAAAAAAAAAAAAAAAAAAAAAAAAAAAAAAAAAAAAAAAAAAAAAAAAAAAAAAAAAAAAAAACTAAAAGAATACATCTGTACCAAACCAGCATTGCAAGAAATGCTAAAGGGTCTGCTATAAAAATAAATAAATAAATAAAATGAAGAAACAGAGAAAGCCAAAGAGGAATACAGACACAAAGGGAGAAAATGGCAATGAATAAGTATCAATCAATAATCACCTTAAATGTAAATGGATTAAATGCACCAATCAAAAGACATAGGGTAGCCAAAGACATAGGGTAGCCAAATGGATATGACAACATGACCCACATATATGCTGTCACCTCAGAACAAAAGATTGACACAGATTGAGAGTAAATGGATGGAAAACTATATATCAAGCAAATGGACACGAAAAAAAAAAAAAAAGCTGGAGTTGCAATACTGATTTCAGACAAAATAGATTTTACAATGAAGGCCATAAAAAGGGACAAAGATGGACATTTCATAATACTTAAGGGAACAATCCATCAAGAAGAAATAACTCTGATAAACTTATATGCACCCAACTGAGCTCCAAAATATATAAGGAAAATCTTGGAAGTCTTTAAGAAAAACATAGACAGCAACACCCTAATACTAGGGGATTTTAATACCCCACTATCAATAATAGACAGATCTTCCAAACAAAATGTCCCCAGAGATGTTGTGGCATTGAACAACACCCTAGAGGAAATGGACCTAACTGATGTATACAGAGTCTTTTACCCCAAAGAAGCAAAATATGCATTTTTTTCAAATGCACATGGATCATTTTCCAAGATAGACCACATGGTATGTCACAAGACAAGCCTCCACAAATATTGGAAAATTGAAATCATACAAAGTATCTTCTCAGATTACAATGGCTTAAAACTAGAAACCAATCTCAAGGGAAAAACCCCAAAATTCTCTAACTCATGGAGACTGAATAACATGCTTTTAAGAAATGAAGGGGTTAACAATGAGATCAAAGAGGAAATCAAAAAATTCCTGGAAAAAAATGACAATGAACAAACGACAGCCCAAAACCTATGGGATACAGCAAAGGCAGTTCTCAGGGGGAAATTTATAGCAATACAGGCCTTCCAAAAAATAGGTTACAAAAAGTTTATAAAAGCAACCTAACCACAAAGCTGCAAGAACTAGAGGAGCAACAACAAACAAAGCCCAGAGCAAGTAGAAGGAAGGAAATCATCAAGATCAGAGCAGAACTAAATAACTCAGACATTCAAACTACAATTCAAAAAATCAACAGATCTAGGAGCTGGTTCTTTGAAAAAATAAACAAAATTGACAAGCCCTTATCCAGACTCACCAAGAAAAAGAGAGAGAGGACCCAAATAAACAGAATCAGAACTGAAAGAGGGGAAATCACAACTGATACCTCAGAAATACTAAAGATTGTAAGAAATTGCTACAAACAACTATATGACAAAAAATATGACAACCTGGATGAAATGGACACATTTCTGGAAAGGTAGAATCTACCAAAACTGAACCCAGAAGAGGCAGGAAGCCTGAATAAGCCAATAACTAGTGAAATTGAAAAAGTAATCCAAAATTTCCAAAAGCACAAAAGCCCTGGACCAGATGGATACACAGGTGAATTTTACCAAACATTTAAAAAAGAATTAACTCCTATCTTCCTCAAACTATACCAAAAAATTCAGGAAGAGGGGAGACTCCCAAACTCTTTCTATGAGGACAATATTATTCTAATCCCAAAACCAGGGCAAGACACAACTAAAAATGAAAGCTACAGGCCAATATCTCTGATGAACATAGATGCTGAAATTCTCAACAAAATACTGGCCAATCGGATTCAGCAGTATATTACAAAAATCATACACCGTGATCAAATGAATTTCACTCCAGGGATGCAAGGATGGTACAACATTTGTAAATCAATCAGTGTAATACACCACATCAACAAATTGAGAGATAAAAATCATATGATCATATCAATAGAGGCTGAGAAAGCATTTGAAAAAGTACAGCAACCATTTATGATAAAAACCCTCAGCAAAATGGGAATAGAGGGAGCATACCTCAACATCATAAAGGCCATCCATGAGAAACCTGAAGCCAATATCATACTTAATGGACAAAAACTGAAAGCTTACCCCCTAAGATCAGGAACAAGACAAGGCTGTCCACTTTCTCCACTTCTATTCAACATTGGCCTGGAAGTTCTAGCCATAGCCATCAGAGCAGAAATAGGAATCAAAGGTATCCAAATTCGAAAGGAAGAAGTCAAAATGTCACTATTTGCAGATGATATGATAGTGTACACACAAAACTCAATGGGCTCCCAAAAACCTTACTTAATCTAATAAGCAAATTTAGCAAAATAGCTGGGTATAAAGTCAATATCCAGAAATCAAAAGCATTTTTGTATACCAATAATGAAACAACAGAAATAGAAGCGAAAAAACAAATCCCATTTACCACAGCAACAAGTAAAATAAAGTACCTAGGAATCAACTTAACTAAGGAGGTAAAAGACCTGTACTCAGAAAACTACAGAACAATGAAGAAAGAAATCAAGGAAGACACAAATAAATGGAAGCATACCATGTTCATGGATGGGAAGAATTAACATAATTAAAATGTCCATATTACCCAAAGCAATCTCCATATTCAATGCAATCCCAATTAAAATACCAATGACAGACTTCACAGAAATAGAAAAAATACTTCAAAAATTTATATGGAGCCAAAAACGCCCACAAATAGCCACCACAATCTTGAGAAAGAAGAACAAGGTAGGAGGAATTACAATACCGGACTTCAAACAATGCTGCAAGGCTACTGTCATAAAACAGCCTGGTACTGGCATAAGAATAAACATATAGATGAATGGAATAGAATAGAGAGCCCAGAAATTCACCCAGGGCTCTATGGTCAATTTATATTTGACAAAGGGTGAAGGAACATGAAATGGAGTAAAAACAGTCTCTTCAACAAATGGTGTTGGGAGAACTGGACAGCAACATGCAATAAGCTAAAACTAGACCATCAACTTATACCATACACCAGAATAAACTCAAGATGGATAAATGATTTAAACACAAGCAGTGCCACCATAAAGGCCCTGGAGAAAAATATAGGCAGTAAACTTTTGGATATCCTACGCAAAAATATGTTTACTGATACTTCTCCAAGGGCAAAGGAAATAAAAGAATGAATCAACAAATGGGACTATATCAAATTGAAGTTTCTGTTCAGCTAAAGAAAATATCAGCAAAATTCAAAGTGAGCCAACTGTATGGGAAAACATAATTGCCAATGATACCTCAGACAAGGGTCTGATCTCCAAAATATATAAAGAACTAATGCAACTCCACACCAGGGAGACAGACAGCCCAATTAAAAAATGGGCAAAGGACCTGAACAGACAACTCACTGAGGAAGATATACAAAGGGCCCAGAGGCATATGAAAGAATGCTCAACATCGCTAGTCATCAGAGAGATGCAAATTAAAACCACAATAAGATACCACCTCACACCTGTCAGAATGGCAATCATCAACAAATGAACAAACAACAAGTGTTGGGGAGGATGTGTGGTAAAGGGAACCCTCATGCACTGTTGGTGGGAATGCAGACTGCTGCAGCCACTGCAGAAAACATTATTGGGTTTCCTTAAAAAACTAAAAATGGAACTTCCTTTTGATCCAGCAATTCCACTACTTGGACTATACCCAAAGAATCCTGAAACACCAATTCATAAGATCCTATGTACACCTATGTTCATAGCAGCACTATTTACAATTGCCAAGTACTGGAAACAGCTTAGGTGCCCATTAGTGGATGATTGGATCTAAAAACTTTGGTACATTTACACAATGGAATTCTATATAGCAGAAAGAAAGAAGGAACTTGTACCCTTTGCAACAACATGCATGGAACTGGAGAGTATTATGCTTAGTGAAATAAGCCAGTCAGTGAAGGGCAAATATCATATGATCTTACCCATTACGGGACAATAATGAACAAAACTAACAACAAGCAAAACAGAACCAAATATATGAATACAGTGAATAGGTCTTCACTGGTCAGGGGGAAAGGGGTTGGGAGGAGGGGGGAGGCAGAGGCAGGGAAGGGGAACAGCTTAGACAAGAACCTAGTATAAAGGAACCATGGACATGGACAACAGGTGGGATTGACTTTGGTGGGAATGGGTAGGTGCGGAGGGGGACAGAGGGGAGCTAAAAGGGGATGGATGTAATACAACAACAATACAAACTTTTAAGAAATGAAAGTAAATATAAAAGAATTCGCATATTGTAGTTGTTTTTAATTTGAAGAAAGTAATTAATGGGTCATCATTCTTACCTCCCTTAACATCCCTTGGGATTTATTTAGGCTGCTGCTGTTTGAAGATACAGCCAGGTCTACTCTGCTGGGAAAAGAGGTCTGGGTCCTGTTTGCCCACATTTAATAAAGTTAACAAAGCTAATGGCCACTGTGGGTGCCACTGGCTTATGGTTTTTCTTATTTTCTTATATTTTTACTGTGAGAATCACTTTAGACATAAATGTAATCTTAGAGGCCATTAATTGTTATATTTTCTAATTGTGAAATTTATTATAATTTCAACCCTATTATATAATCTTATAATAAAACAGGCATTGGAACATTTCTTAAAAACCCTTTACCTGAAAGTAATTTAGGACCTGAAGAAGAGGCATAATGGTAAGTGTTGTGCAGTTTTCTCTGAAGAGTATATTCGAGGTCAACAGGATTTGAGGGAGAAGCTGAGGCTGTGTTTATGCATGAATCATTAGAAATAAATACTTTTCTATGCTAAGGGGAAGAGCACTTGTGGGGTTTGACAAGACAATAAGGACATTAACTCCAACCTTTTCTTAACCTAAAATGGGCACCTTTAGGGCACTAGAATGCAGTCATTACAAGTGACCCAGGTACCAAGGTGATACATTGAATGATATTTCTCTCCCTCCTGCGCAACGCAACCCCTTGAGAAAGTAGGAATGAGTGTTACCCTCTCCCACTTCTTTTTCACCCCCTTGCCTCTGTGAGAGAAATTCTGCTGTGTGGCATGTAATAGTGCTACTCAGACAGAAGATTCTGGGGAGCAGGGATTTTGCTTTACCCCTTTGGTAGAGACCATGATAGATTCATTGAGATCAATTATGGATAATATGAATATGAGATGATGACTTTTGCTATTTTGGATTTTTTTTTTGCATTCTTTTATTTCTGTTACTGATATTAGATAAAATAATCCTTGAGATCATGCCAGCACTATTTCTTTGGATTGCTCCTTGTGAGCTCTCACTATATATATATACACACACACACACACATATATATATGTATATATATATATGTATATGTATATACATACACACACACACACACACATACACTATTAGAAGATTAGAAGACTAGGATAGACTATTAGGCATATTATTGGAAAATTTTACCTCTGGTTCTTATTTTACAACTAAGGAAATATGTTATTTTGAGGAATCACTTCTCTCCAGGACGAGGTTTCCATTTTAACAAATAAAATTATATAGATAAGTCCATAAGAAAACTGAGAGATTGTTCTTCTTAAGTGTTTGAAGTTACAAGCTTCTCGGAGGATCAATCTTTGTGGTAGATACTCTCAAAACTTTTTGATTTTATGCTAAACACTGGGTGAATTACTTTTCACAGTTTGTCTTACATACTTTTTATAATCAACCTAGGAATTAAATATCATCATTATTTTATTACTTCTATTTTTGGAGCAAAGAAAACTGAGTTTCAAGGGTAGCCAGCTAGCTCAGGGTAGAGCTGGACCCAGGAGGCTGAATGCACGAGAATCTTCTGTGTGCAAGGCAATGTGCTAGCCTCATGGTGGCTAGAAGAATAAGCTCAAACTCCTGAAAAATGCACCAAACTGCCTGTTAATTACAAAACAAAAAACAAAAAAAACAGTGTAAATACTCTTTTACCAATTTAGTAATTTCAATAAAAATTAGACTAGTGGATAACATAACTTGTTTTCCTTTATATAATATAAATAAGATTATACACACACATATATGTGTGTATACACACACACGTGTGTGTGTGTGTGTGTGTGTGTGTGTGTAATCAATCATTGCCAATATCTGATAACCAGGTTACCCAAGGCTTGCTGGATAATTCAAAGAGCATTTTTAGGGATGTTTTTCCAAAATTATAACACAGACTGATGGATTTTTATGACCATACAAGGAAGAAAAAGTAGAATGGAACAAATACAATAAAATAACTATCTTTTCTCACATTTTTTTCTTCAGAGACTTACCTGAATTGCACTTATAGAACCATATATTTAAGAACAATTTAAAATAAAAACAGCAATACATTTCCTAGATAATCCCGTTAAGTGAGAAAATGAACAGGATTATTGAAGGAAGTTTCTTACCCTTCTAGTAAACCAAAATCTTTCTTTGATTTTTAACTCAATTTTATATTTATCTTTGCAATGTTACTAATACTTGTGATAACTAAAATATCTCCAGACATCTAAAGTCTTTTCTATTTGCATTTCTTTTCTACCAGGGACTGAGGCAGTGGACAAAGGGAGAGGTGATGATAAAAGGCTCTTTTTGAGGGAGGGTGTGGGCAGACAGGGGGCAGTTCTATTCTTGCTGCTGACAATTATCCCTAAGGAACTATTTTATTGGTGTTTTATTTCTTTATTTTGTTTTGCTTTTAATTTTTAACTGAAGGTTTCAGTCTGGTATTTATTCTAAAGTTGGTGGTGACCTAAGAATTATTAGAGCTGAATGTATCCCTAGGAGACTTGAGATTTGAAACTAAGCCTTACTAAAATTGAGGCTTGGCCTTCTCAACTACTGTTATGACCTTTTCTAGCTCGCTTTGTTCATTTGCTTCCTGACATGTCTCCCTTTAAATTCCCAATTAATTACAAGCCAGATCCTGGAACATCATCAAATTTGAAGTTAAGATACACAAAGCTACAATGTAATGAGAAACAGATGGCCAAATGACTGAAATTAGCAACATTGATTAAAATCTGCAAAATGGGTTTTTAACAAATAATCTATAACCTAGACTTCTTTATTTGAATTTGCTAGTGGGAAAATAGTTCTACCTGGGTTTAGACTAGTGATTTCAACATTTGTCATCTCATGCTACACATAAACTAAGTACTAAAACTCTGTGGTACACCAAAAGATATAATTTTTGCCAACATGACAAAAAGATAGGTATAATTTTGATTCATTCACACAGATGCTATTGTTGTGTTAGCAGTTATCATTTTTTATTTTACAATCTAAGGGAGAGGGTAAGAGCCCCTTACTAAATAGTCATATATTTTATGCTTCAAAAGTTATTGTAGCACACAGTTGAAATTTACCAGTTTAGACAACTAAGAGATTAAATTAGGGGTAGTGGGAGTTACTGAAGCAGATAATACAGAAGTATGACTTCACTTTTTATTGTGGTCCTATTATAGTTGTTCCAATTTATTCCCCTTTGTTCTACCCTACCCCACCCACCACTCCTCCCACAGTCAATCCCAACTCTGTTGTCCATGTACTTTTACTTTATACATGTTCCTTGACTAGACCCTTTCCCATCTTTTCCCCGTTATCTTCCTACCCCGTCACTTATGGTCACTATCAGTCTGTTCCTTGTTTTCAAACCTCTGGTTCTATTGCTCATTTGGTTGTTTTTTTCATTAGGTTCCACTTATTTGTGAGATCATATAGTACTTGTCTTTTGTCACCTGACAGAATACTCTCCAGTTCTATCCATGCTGTGACAAAAGATAGAAATTCCTTCTTTCTTTCTGCTATGTAATATTCCATTGTGTAAATGTACCACAGTTTTTTGACCCACTCATTTACTGATTAGCATTTGAGTAGCTTCAAGTGCCCATGTGGCTATTGTAAATAGCACTGCTATGAACATTGAGGTGCATAGGTTTTTTTGAATTGGTCTTTCAGTATTCTTGGGGTATAATCCTAGCAGTGGGGCTACTGAATCAAAATGCAGTTCAGTTTATAGATTTTTAAGAAAATTTCATAGTTTTTCACAGTGGCTTTACCAGTCTGCTTTACCATGAACAGTACCTAGAGTTCCCTTTTCTTTACATCCTCACCAGCATTTGTTATTTGTTGATGATGTCCAGTCTGACTGATGTGAGGTGGTATTTCATTGTGGTTTTAATTTGCATCTCTGTGATAGCTAGTGACGTTGAGCATTCTCTCATATGTCTACCGGCCCCCTGTATGTCTTCCTTGGAAAAGTATCTATTCAGGACTTTGCCCATTTATTTAAATACATTTTTTAGGATTTTATTTATTATTTTTCAGGGAGGGGGGAAGAGAGAGAGGCAGAGAGGAAGAGAAACATCAATGTATGGTTGTCTTTCACCTGCCTCCAGCTATGGATCTGTCTGGAGACCTGGCTTGCAACCTGGTTATGTTGCCCAGGCTGAGAATTGAACCAGCGACCTTTGGGTTCACAGGCCTGTACCTTATCCACTCTGCCACCAGCCAGGGCAACCTTTGCCCATTTTTAAACTGAACTGTTTGTCTTCCCAGTGTTGAGTCATATAGGTGTGTATATTTTGGAGTTCAAACCTTCATCTGAGGTATCATTAGCAAATATGCTTTCCCATGCAGTTGGTTCCTTTTTTTGTTGTTGTTGTTGTTTTGTTTTTTATTTTCAATGTATGGTTGCCTTTCACCTGCCTCCAACTACGGACCTGGCTGGAGACCTGGCGTGCAATCTGGTTATGTGCCCTGGCTAGGAATTGAACCAGCGACCTTTGAGTTCATAGGCTGGCGCCTTAACCACTGTGCCTTTTCATTTTGATGAGTATTATTTAGCCATGCAAAAAAGTAGTCCCCTTTGATTTGAATTCAGCCACTTTGTTTATTCTTTCCTTTATAGCTCTTGCCCTAGGAAATAACCCTTTGGTTTGCAGGCTGGCACCAATTCACTGAGCCACCCAGGGCTTGCTGGGAGTTTTTTGATTACTGCTTCAATTTCACTAGTTATTGGCCTATTCAGGATTTCTGCTGCTTCTGGATTCAGTTTTGGTAGATTATACATTTCCAGAAATTTGTCCATTTCACCCAGGTTATCAAATTTCTTGTCATATAGGTGTAGTAATTTTTTTAAATATTTTGTATTTCTGTGGTATCAGTTGTGGTTACTCTTCTGTCATTTCTGATTTTATTTGGGTCCTCCCTCTTTTTTCTTCAGGAGCCTGGTTAAAGGTTTGTCAATTTTGTTTATCTGTATTGTTCCCTTAAATATTATGAAATCTCTTTCTTTGTCTCTTTTTATGGCCTTCATTGTAAAATCCATTTTGTCTGATATAAGTATTGCTACCCCAGCCTGTTTTTTCATGTCCATTTGCTTGAAATATATTTTACCTTCTCTTCACTTTCAGTCTGTGTTAATCTTTTGTTCTGACGTGGGTCTCTTGTAGACATCATATATGTGGATCATACTTTACTATCCATTCAGCTATCCTATGTCTTTTGATTGGTGCATGTGCATTTATTCCATTTATGTTTAAGGTTATTATTGACATTTTTCCCCTTTGTACTTGTGTTTCTCTCCATTTCTCTCTGTTTCTTCATCATTTTTAAAGCAGACCTGTTAGCATCTCTTGTAATAATGGTTTAATGGAGGTGTATTCTTTTAGCTTTCTTTTGTCTGGGAAACTTCTAATTTCATCTTCCATTTTGAGTGAGAGCCTTGCTGGGTAGAGTCTTCTTGATTACAGGCCTCGTTTTTAATTACTTGAAGTATTTTTTGTCCTTTCCCTTTGGCTTGTGTTCTTTCTGTTGAGTAATCATTTTATAAACTCATCAAAGTCCCCTTATATGTTATTAGCTGTTTCTCACTTGGTGCTTTCAGGATTCTCTCCTTGTCTTTGAAATTTACCATTTTAATTATGATGTGTCTTGGAGTGGGTCTGTTTGGGTTCATCTTCATTGGGACCCTCTCTGCTTCCTGAACCTGAGTGATGCTTTTGCTCATCAAGTTAAGAAAGTTTTCTGTCATTACTTTTTCAAACAGGTTTTCAATCCCTTGTTTTTCTTCTTTTTCTGGTGTCCCTATGATATGTGTATTATTGTGTTTCATGTTTTCCTGAGCTCTCTTAAAACCTCTTCATTCTTTCTGAGTCATTTTTTATTTTGTTGCACTGTCTTTGAATATTTTTCTATGTTGTCCTCTAACTCACTGATCTGATCCTCTGCTTCCTCAAGCCTGCTGTTGATTCCTTCTACAGTATATTTCAATTCAGAAATTGTATTCTTCATTTCTTCCTTGCTCTTATTGATAGTTTCTATGTCCTTTTTATTGCTGATGTAGTTCTTAGTAAGTTTCTTGTAGCTTCCCTGGAGTTGTTTGTAGTTTTCTTTGAGCTTGCTGAGCTCATTGAGCTTCTCTATCATCATTATTTGAATTCCATATCTGATCATTTTCTTGCCTCCATTTCATTTAGGGGTCTTTCTGGTGACTCCTCCTTTCCTTTTCATGATGGACTGTTTCTTTTTCTCCCCATTTTCAAGTGTCTTTTTGTTTAATTTGCTTTTTCAACTGGGCATTTTTAATTTCTGCCTTTGTGGTGTGACCTTCTGTTGTGTGGTAGTGCACCTTTTTTTACTTTCTGGATTCACCTCTGGTGATGTCACATCATTCCAGAGACTGAGCCTAGTCATCCTGTTGGAGCCAACTAGAGATCCACTGTCTTTCTCTATGCCCTTTAGCTTTTAATCCAGTTGATCTGTTCTCAGCTATCAGGTGTAGGTAGGGCTGGGTGGGACTGGTTAGTTCAGTTGTAAACCAATCAATCTGTGATCAGTGGTCACCTTAGGCATCACTGGGCAGGGCCAATTGATTTAATTGTAATCCAATGAATCTGATCAGCTGCCAGGCTCAGATGCCATTGGGTAGGACAGATTGGTTCAGTTATAAATTGATGAATACGTGCACAGCCTCCAGGCTCAGATGCTAATGGACAAGACAGACGGATTCAGTTATAAACTGACCAATCTGTGATCAGCTGCCAGGCTCAGGAGCCTCTAGGTGGGACAGATTGATTCAGTTGTAAATTAATGACTCTGTGATCAGCTGCCAGGTTCACCCCACTGGCAGGATAGATTGATTGAGTTGCAAATAAATGAATCTATGATCAGCTGTCAGCCTCAGGGGCCACCTGTGCAGACAACTTGATTCAGTTGTAATCCAATGAATCTAATCAGCTGCCATGCTCATGGGTGGGACAGATTGATTCAGCTGCAAATTAATCAATCTGTGATCAGCTGTCAGGCTCAGAAGCTACTGGGTGAGAGAGATTGTATGATTATTTTTAAAAATTTTATTGTTGTTGTATTACATCCATCCCCTTTTTGCTCCCCTCTGTCCCCCTCCCCACCCACCCATTGCCCCCAAAGTCAATCCCACCTGTTGTCCATGTCCACGGTTCCTTTATACTAGGTTCTTGTCTAAGCTGCTCCCCTTCTTTGTTAATGTAGTATTGGATTCAGTTTGCCAATATTTTGTTGAGGGTTTTTTGCCTCTATATTCATCAGCAATATTTGCCTATAGTTTTCCTTCCCTGTTGTACCCTTACTATGTTTTGAAGTTAGGATAATACTGGTCTTGTAAAAAGAGTTTGGTGGTCTCTGATCATTCTGAAATTTTTGGAATGGTTTGAGAATGGAAGGAGTTAGCTTTTCCTTAAATATTTGGTAAAATTTGCCTACGAAGCCATCCAATCCAGGGTTTTTGTGTGCTGGTAGTATTTTTACTTCAATTTCACTAGCTGTTATCAGTATGCTCAGGATTTCTGCTTCTTCTTGATTCAGTTTTGGAAGAATGTATTTCTGTGAATTTGTCCATTTTGCCCAGGTTATCAAATTTCTTGGCATATTGTTGTTCATAGTGATTTCTTACAATCCTTTGTATTTATGTGGTATTGGCTGTAATTTCTTCTCTTTCATTTCTGATTTTAGTTACTTGGGTCATCTCTCTTTTCTTCTTAATGAGTTTTGTTATAAGCATCTTGATTTTGTTTATCTTTTCAAAGAACCATCTCCTGGATATATTGATCCTTTGAATTGTTCTTTTAGTCTCGATGCCATTAATTCTGGTCTGATCTTGATTATTTCCTTCCTTCTACTCCCTCTGGGTTTTGTTTGGTGTTGTTCTTCTATTTCTTACAAGTGCATGGTTAGGTAATTTATTCCATTTTTTTTCTTTCTTTTTTAGGTAGGCCTGTGTTGCTATGAATTTCCCTGTCAAGACTGCCTTTGCTGTGTCCCATATGTTTTGGGAAGATGTCTGTTCATTTTCATCCAGTTTTAAAAACTTTTTATTTGTTCCTTAATCTCATTTTTAACCCATTCATTATTTAATAGCATGTTATTCAGTCTCCATGAATTTTGTGTTTTTTCTATGAGGGTTGTTTCTAATTTCAAGTCACTGTGATCCAAGAAGATGCTTGATATGATTTTAATTTTCTTGAATTTGTTGAGGCCTGTGTGTGTCCTGCCATGTGGTCTGTTTTCTGAAAATGTTCCATGTGTATTTGAATCAAATGTATATTTTGCTCCCTTGGAATGAAAAGTTCTGTATATATTAAGCCCATTTGATATAGAGCGTTGCTTAGTGCCACAATATCCTTGTTAATTCCTTGGAAGATCTGTTCATTGTTGACAGTGGGGTATTAAAATCCCCTATTATTATTGTGTTGCTTTCAATATCTTTTTTGAAGTTCTACAATATTTTTCTTATATATTTGGGTGCTTCTAGGTTGTGTGCATATATGTCTATAATGATTATATCTTCTTGATGATTTTTGTCCTTAAGTATTAAAAAGTGCTCTTCTTCATCTCTTTTAATGACATTTGTTTTAAAATCTATTTTATCTGATATCAGTAGTGCTATCCCAGCTTTCTTAATGCCTATTTCTTTGGAATATATTTTTCCACCCATTCACCTCAGTCTCTGTAGACCTTTTGGTCTACAATGTATCTCTTATAGACAGCATGTACGCAAATGATATTTTCATACCAATTCAGCATTTAATTCATTTACTTAAATGATTATTATTGATAAGTACTTTTCTTTTTTTAATTTAATTTTATTGTTGTCCATCCCTTTTTGTTCCCCTCTGTTTCCTTCCCCACCCACCCGCTCCCCCCACATGTTGTCCATGTCCATGGTTCTTTCATACTAAGTTCTTTTCTAAACTGATCCCCTTCTTTGCCTCTTCCTCCCCGCTTCCATCACCCCTCTTCCCCCAACCCACTGAAGGCATATTCATTGTAATAATATATCTGGTTCTGTTTTGCTTGTTGTTTGTTTTGTTCATTATTGTCCTTTAATGGGTGAGATCATATGGTATTTGTCCTTCACTTACTGGCTTATTTCATTAACATAATATTTTCTAGTTCCATCCATGTTGTTACAAAGGTTAGGAGTTCCTTCTTTCTTTTTGCTGTGTAGTATTCCATTGTGTAAATGTACCAAAGTGCTTTGATCCAATCGTCCACTGATGGGCACTTAGGCTGTTTCCAGCACTTGGCTATTGTAAATAGGGCTGCTATGAATATAGGTGTACATAGGTTCTTATGAATTGGTGTTTCAGGATTCTTAGGGTATAGTACTAATAGTGGAATTGCCGGATCAAAAGGTAGTTCCATTTTTAGTTTTTTGAGGAAAGCCCATAGTGTTTTCCATAGTGTCTGCACCAGCCTGCATTTCCACCAACAGTGTATGAGGGTTCCCTTTGCCCCACATCCTCACCAAAACTTGTTGTTTGTTGATTTGCTGATGATTGCCATTCTGACAGGTGTGAGGTGGTATCTTATTGTGGTTTTAATTTGCATCTCTCTGATGGCTAGTGATGTTGAGCATTCTTTCATATGCCTCTTGGCCCTTTGTATATCTTCCTCAGTGAGTTGTCTGTTCAGGTCTTTTGCCCATTTTTTAATTGGGCTGTCTGTCTCCCTGATGTAGAGTCGCATTATTTCTTTATATATTTTGGAGATCAAACCCTTGTCTGAGGTACTATTGGCAATTATGCTTTCTTTTATTTATTTATTTTTTTCATTTTCCAACATTTTATTTTATTTTATTTTATTTTTTAATTTTATTGTTGTTGTGTTACATCCATCCCTTTTTTGCTCCCCTCTGTCCCCCCACCCACCCACCCATTCCCCCCAAAGTCAATCCCACCTGTTGTCCATGTCCATGGCTCCTTTATACTAGGTTCTTGTCTAAGCTGCTCCCCATCTTTGCCTCTACCTCTCCCTCCCCCCTGACCACTGAAGGCCTATTCCTTGTATTCATATACTTGGTTCTGTTTTGGTTGTTGTTAGTTTTGTTCATTATTGTCCCGTAAGAGGTGAGATCATATGATATTTGTCCTTCACTGACTGGCTTATTTCACTAAGCATAATACTCTCCAGTTCCATCCATGTTGTTGCAAAGGGTACAAGTTCCTTCTTTCTTT
>PVIW01011290.1:0-29752 GCA_004026585.1 Noctilio leporinus
AGCAAATTTAGCAAAATAGCTGGGTATAAAGTCAATATCCAGAAATCAAAAGCATTTTTGTATACCAATAATGAAACAACAGAAATAGAAGCGAAAAAACAAATCCCATTTACCATAGCAACAAGAAAAATAAAGTACCTAGGAATCAACTTAACTAAGGAGGTAAAAGACCTGTACTCAGAAAACTACAGAACAATGAGGAAAGAAATCAAGGAAGATACAAATAAATGGAAGCATATACCATATTCATGGATGGGAAGAATTCACATCATTAAAATCTCCGTACTACCCAAAGCAATCTATAGATTCAATGCAATCCCAATTAAAATACCAATGACAGACTTCACAGAAATAGAAAAAATACTTCAAAAATTTATATGGAGCCAAAAACACCCACGAATAGCCACCGCAATCTTCAGAAAGAAGAACAAGGTAGGAGGAATCACAGTACCGAACTTTGTATTAATATGATTTGAGAAGCTGACAGAAGACAGTAATTAAAGGTGAACTGTCTGGATGTGAAAGGGGGAAAAAGAAAAAGTACACATTGGTGCTCACAGAATAGACAAGGGACTGTTAAGAAGAATAAAAGAAGCCCTGGCTGGTGGTCAGTGGATAAGGTGCTGACCTGGGAACCCAAAGGTTGCTGTTCGATTCCCAACCAGAGCAACATAACCAGGTTGCAAGCCAGGTCTCCAGCCAGGTCTGCAGCTAGAGGCAAGTAAAAGGCAACCATACATTGATGTCTCTCTCCCCCTCTGCCTCTCTCCCTTCCCCCTCTCTCTGGAAATAATAAATAAAATATTTAAAAAAAAAAAGAATAAAGGAAATGGAGAAGCCAAAGAACTTACATGCATGACACGTAGACATAAACTAAGGAGGAAATGAGGTACTGGGTGGAGGAGGGCAAAGGGGAGAAAATTGGGACAACTGTACTAGCAAAATAAATAAAAGATATTTAAGAAAAAAAGAAGAAGAAAGGAGAGGGTGAAATCAGAGAACTTATATGTAACCCATGGACATTAACTAAGTAGTCGGGGGTGGGGTGGGGGGTGGGAGTGAGAGAAAGAATGGGTGGATTGGGTGGAGGGGAGCAAAGGGAAAAGAATTTGGGTCAACTGTAACAGCATAATCAATAAAATATACAAAAAACAGTAAATTTCTCAGTACCCCATAGAATCCTGTTTTTGGAGGTCACTCTTTGGATTTGGGCATGTGGGATGCTTCTCCTAAACATTCCTTCCCCTTTCTGAAGTTTGTGTCATATTAGGATATATGGGATGCCCCGCCTTGGAAGAAATAAGAAATATCATGCTTTCCACCTGCCCCATCATCTTTCATACAAGGCTAATTAATGATTTCTAATAAAATTATATGAAAAAATCACTAATTTCCCACATGAGAATTTCCCTTGACTATATGTTGATCCTACCACAAGAACCAAAAAATATGGAGTCATGAGAATAATTTTATTAAATTACATTAAATTTTATTAAAGAAATAAGCAAACTTCCTTTCACCTTTCTGCTGTTGATATCTGTCTATTTCATGGGAAACACTCTATTGCCTTCCTCCAGTAAGTTATCCTCTCTCCTATGGTGGAACCATGCTGTGTAGTTTAAGAGGCATTAACTTTATTTCCTGCCAACTACACTTAAGTAAGAACAGGACCTTGAGCTCATATATGGGACCTGAATCAAAGGTCCCAAATTACCAGGCAGAGGAAGAGTTAAGAAATAGAAATACCATTAAAAAAAAGGCAAATGGAGATTCTCCCCACCCAGGATGCGTTTTGTGCCAAGTGATATTATGATCAAAGAAGTCTCAGCTGCCAGGAGCCATCATGCAAGTCACATAGAGGAAACATATCTGAGAAATGGAGGAATATAACTCTAATAATATATTTTTAAACTTTAACCTGCAGAATTTCTTTTTTATTGTGTATTATTTTTTATTCAATTTGTTGGGTGACATTGCTTAATAAAATTATATAGGTTTCAAGTATATAATTCTATAATACAGCATCTGTATATTGCATTATGTGTTTACCACCCAGAGTCATATTTCTCTCCTTTTAAACCTCTGTACCACGCCAAGCCTAAAGCTTACAAATGTTGGATGTTTTCTTTGGTTGAGGCCAAAAATTTGTATGCTTTAAAATTAACCCAATTTAAATTACCTAACTCTCTTACTTAAACTAAAAGAGTCCTAAGACAGAAGCTCCAACCTTGGCTTTGAAGAGAAATCCAAAGTAAAGTTTGCCAGAGTTCCATAATTGACTATATTCAATTTTTCACCTGTTAGGCCTTTTGAAACTAGAATTCCATTCATGTTATTCCCCTTCTGAAAACTTGTAGGTCCTTCTCATTGCCATTAAAATTAGATCCCATCTTCTTCCAACTCTTGTCTACCTCTGCCACCTTAATCTCACTCCATTATCCCCTTTCTGTCTTCATAGCTTTTTGTCTGTGTCCACCTCAGGGAATATAGGCTTGCTTTCAATTAATAGATGATCCCTGTCATTTGGAGAGTTCAGCTCAACTGTCATTTCACCATCAAGTTTATCTTTGACAACGCTATCTAAAATAAAAAATACATTTTCTAACTCCTTGCTTTATTTCTACATGTTATTTTTACATTATTAAATTTTTTCAGAATCCTTTATTTCATTTATTTAACTTATTTGCCCCTGTATGAAAGTGAGTTTCATAAAAGCAGAGCTCCTTTCAGTTTTTCTCATTACTATGCCCTTGGAGGTTATAACAGTCCCTAGCACAAAGGCACACTAAATTGAAAATTCATAAATTGATAAATGTTTAAATAACACTTCCCTATTTTTGCTCAAGTGTTCTGTAGTTCTAACTTTATTCCTCTCATAGGTGTTTCTCCTTCCTTTCAATCTGACTCCTTTCAGGTTTTTCCATCTATCTATCAGTCAGTCATCTATTTATTATTTCATTACCATTTGCTCAGTCTTAAGTATCTTTTGGGTTATGCAACTTGAGCTAAAATTTCACCAATATGGAAAAAAACTGAAGCTATTCATTCTTTAAGTAAAGCTTCTTTTCCATTTGAATTTTATCTTTTGGATGCCATCTATTCTACTGTATTCACCTGGCCTCTGTGCTATTCTTCCCTAGTTTTTATATCCTTAGATCTTTTTGCTGCATTCTAGATAAGTTGTGCATATATGAAATATTGAGGCAAACCCCATATTTGAAATTCCCCCAGCAGAGGAAAGAAGGCTACGAATGCAGGAGTTGCTTGGGGAGAGAAGGCTGGCAGATCTCTTTAAGGAGAAGGACCCCAAGCACCTTCTTCCAAGAGTTTTGATTGGCTTCAGATTATCTAGGGGTAGGTATATATGGTATGCATGCAAAGCTCATCAATCAGTCATACAATGCTGATTACAGAAAATAGATATTGTTCAGAGATAACAATCAAAGGAACACAGAGATCTCCCTCAGGTCAGGGCCAGCTGGACAAGAAGGTACCAGGTGGCCATAAAACAGGGTGTATAAGTTCATCCTGTGCTTTGAGCTTAAATATCTGGTATGCATTAATTAGAGGTACTGAGAACAGGACAGGCTTCAGGGGATATAATGCGTTCTTTTAGACCAGATTTCCCACAGGAACCTCCTGGCTAATACTTGCTTGCCTCTAGCATTCCCAGCTTTCTGATCAAGTCTTATGGCCTGATGTTCTGGGCCTTGCTTGCTCAGGGCTACAATCCCTCATACCAAAACAGGCAGTCCACAACAAAATATAATGTATATTATATTAGTGATATAGATATATCTATATAGCTATGTTGCCAGGTCACACCATACTTCTTTTTCAGTTGTACCTAATTTGGTGTTTAACTCATCTGAGTCAAATATTTTCTTCATTAATTACACTGTTTACATTTAGAACTTCCATTGTGTTTGCTAAAGTCTACTTTCCTGATAATTTTATTATTTCTTTTGTCATTTTATTTCATTTTGTAGTCCATACCCAGATATTTTATATTTCAATCATGAAAATTTATAATTTCAGTTTTTGGAGACTTAACTCTGTGCATGAGTTAAATCTCTGTTCTGTTGCTTGAGACCCTGGCTGATTTGCTTTCTCATGTGTTCAGCATTCTTCATGCCATCATATTTATGTCATATGAGGCACCCATCTTGGCACTTAACTGAGACTCTTCATAAAGAACTTACCCTCTATAATGGATTCTCCTCTGCTTCTATTAGTAGAAAGGGGTGTATTGATCAATGTACACCTTGTCATAAAATGGATTATTATGCTGCAATGAAGAACAACCCAAAATTTTCAGTGGTTTAATTTTTTTAAAAAAGGAATTTTCTCTGTCAGATAATAAGTCTGTTGTAGGTATTCTGGGCCATCTTCTCTGCTTTATCCTCACTGAGGAACCCAGACTGATAGAACAGTATATTTTTGGAATATTGTTGCAGGTACATAAAAGCTCTTGTACAAATGTGACACTCCATCATTTCTACATAAATTACTACCCACTTACTACCCACAAAAGCCACATGTTCCCTATGTTCTAACCCACAGAAAAGGCCAAAAACATTGATCTAACTGACTACCCGGCGTTGACTTCAATTCCAGAAATACTGTAGATACTCGAATTTCAACGTCTTTTCCTTTTGCTGATCCAGAAATTTCTGCTCTTTCTGCTTCTGATGTTCCCAGGATCTCTAAAGCTCTGGATTCTTGCCTTTTCAGATCATGTTCATGTAATATTTGTTTCAAGATGTTGGGTATTCCAAAAAAAAAAAAAAAGATGTTGGGTATTCCCACCTGACTGCAGATGTATGCTATTGGGTTCCTGGGCATAGCACCCCTGGATCCTGATAACCTGACCCCAGCTCTCTCCTCTCCAAGGCTCAATTTCATTTGTGGGATTCTTTGTTTATGTGACCCACAGAACACTTCTCTGCTTCTTGTGAGAACAACCTCATAGGGCACTGAGGCATAGAAAAAAGGGTCAGGAGGAATAAGTTCTTACAAACATCTGATTGGCATCCCAAAGATCTCCCAGGTCTTTAATGAAGAAGCTGAAAACTGAACCAAAATGTTTTATTTATTTTGTTTGCTTTTTTATTGTTGTTTTATTTCGAATTTTAGACTTAATTTTTTTTAAATTTAGACTTAATTATCTGTATTTAACTAATGCTAAGATAATATTTGATGCTTCCTTCTGGTATTTCTTGTTTGTTTCTTCAAGTGTCAAAATATTACATCAATTGTTTTAAAAAACACATAATCTAATATCTCAAATTACTTGTTGATATTTATAGCACTTTTTCTTAATAATTTTTTAAAGATATTTTATTCATTATTTTCAAAGGGAAGGGCAGGGAAGGAGGAAGAAAGGGAGAGAAGCATCAGTGTATGGTTGCCTTTTACCTGCCTCCAGCCAAGAACCTGGCTGGAGACCTGGCTTGCAACCTGGTTATGGGCCTTGACTGGGGAATCACACCAGTGACATTTGGGTTCATGCAGGCGGTGCCAATCCACTGAGCCACACCAGCCAGGATTTAATAATTTTTAATGTCACTTAATATCATATGTTTTCTTGCCTTAGATAGGGATAAATTATTTTTAATTTTTGCTTCCTATGTCTTCAGTAAAAGCTGGAGAAATATCTTTAAAAATTAAATAATACTCATGATTTGGGCCTCCTCCATTTATACCTACTTTTTATATTTCTTTATTCTTATATAATTAAAGACAGCCAAATTCCAGTTTTTGCTTTCTTTTGTAGGATATGTAATTAGGAGTCTCTTTTTCCTCAGCATACTATACCCTCTATAATTTCGAAGGCAAGTTCACTCAGGTCTACTATGAAATAAGATATAATTCTGTCAAAGCACATAGTACTGGAAGTCACCCTTATCTGCACTTGACCAAATATTGAAGTTCTTTCATTGTTACTCTAATAGATTGAGAAATTGATCTAAAATTTAAAAAGCTGCAAGAATCTCATTAAAATTTTTAAAATCTTTATCAAAGAAATTAAAATAGAAACATTTTACAGAATAAATCATAGAAAATGAGAGAAAATTAAAGATCACGTATAATCTTATCTCCATTACATTTTTAATATGTATCCTATGTATTTTATAAAATGATGTCAGCTGCAAATAAGAGGCCACAGCAGCTCAAGTGGCTGAAACAGAAGGAAGAATTAATAAGTTCCATGGGGAGGCAGCATCCCAGACTGGTTTCTTCACTGGTGCCAATTAGGTCTTGTCCTCTTCTACTAGCAGTCCTAAACACATTGGCTCTGCTCTTCTCCGGGTTGCAAGGTAGCTAGAGCAGTTTCTAACAAAACTTGCAAACACAAAAGTAGTAAATTTTAAAAGAGTAATTATTTTATCCTTTTAGGAACAAGAAAACATTTCCCAGAAACCTCCAGTCATTTATCAGAATGAAGTCACATATCAACCCCTAAAGAAAACATTAGGAAGGGAAGTGAGATTATACTGTTTAAGTTAACAGAGCATGTGGCTATGAGGTGAATGGTGAATTACCTGGAAGAAAAGTTAAGGCTCTGTCAGAAAGAAGAAAGGAGAGATGGCATAGATTTTGACATTCTTTCTTCTAAGTTTCCTGTATATAAGCAAAATTCTGCTCTCCTTTTCAAGTCTTCTTTCTCGCTTTGCTATACTTAAGCATTTCTCCATGTTTATATAATGGCTACATACAATTACACAGAGGTTCCAAAATGTACTGAATAATGTTCTGTTTATTATATTGATGTTATATTGATAAGAATTTAGATTACTTCCTGCCATGTCACCTGTAACACCTAGAAGTAAATGCAGAGTGAATGCTGAGTAGAGATACACAGATGATGATAAATAGATGATAGGTAGATAAATAGGTAGATAGATAGATAGATAGATAGATAGAATAATAGTATTATTAGAAATCTCCTTTCAGAGCACCATGGATAGAGATTAAGTGTGTACTTATTTTCTTCTGAGTTGAGAGCTAGTGTAGCCTATACATTTTACTATGTGTTGTTGTCATTTTCTCTAATTAGTAAAGAGCCTATAATTGCAGTTTTGATTTTCTCTTTGACACATGGTATTTAGATTTTTTGAATTGCCATCTTATTGCTTTTAAATTTTAATTAAATATTATTTTTCTTTTTAAGTTTTATTACTGGAAGTATAGAGGCAGAGAAAATGGCCCATAAAATTTATGCTTTGAAGATGTTATTGGCATTTCTTTTGTGGCCTAACATATGTTAATTTTGAAATTATCATTTGATAAGAAAACTCTGCATTTTCCAACTGTGTCAAATATTTAATTAAATATATCTTCAATTTATATGGAAATTATATCATATATTTTTAAATGATCTGAAAAATTAAAAGAGAAAATGTTCTGCATTATGTATTTTGATATAATTTTTTAACAAATAGAGCTTCTCAACAGTTATAGTTTCATTGTCAATGGTATTCTATAGTAAATAAAATAATTGTCCTGCTTAGTTCTTTTAGCTTTGGATTCCACATCATTTGGTTTTATGGAGGCTTAGAAAAGGCCTCAAAAGGAAATGAGGTATGCATCTATCCCTTTGAATCTGGATGGGCATACCTCTGCTTCTACCAATAAATAGGGTCTGATAAAAATGAAATTAGGTGACTTCTGAACTAGATCATAAAAGCCATGCAGCTTCATCCTACTTCTCTTAAAATGCTTGCTTTTGGGCCTCTCCTCTCATAACTCAACCATCCTACTGGAAGAAGCCTAAGCCGCATGTACAGAGACCACATATAGGTGTGCTTGTGACAATCTTAGTGGAGTCCAGTCTTTCTGCTGCCCCAAACTAGACCCTGCCGGTGTAAGAGAGGAAGCTTCAAGGTGATATCTGCCCCCAGGCATGTGAATAATGTCTAGCCATTCAGGTCTTCCCAACTGAGGCCCCAGACATTAAGGAGAATAAATAAATTATTCCTGGGAATCCTGGCCCCAGAATCTTCAAAAGTACCAAAGTGTTTATCGCTTATGCCACTAAGGTCAACAGTAACAGGCGTAAACTCTAATGTTTAAAAACCTTACTTTATTCCAATTCCCCAGTCAGGGCACATAATCAGGTTGCAAGCCAGGTCTCCAGCCACGTCCATAGCTGGAAGCAAGTGAAAGGCAACCGTACATTGATGTCTCCCTCTATGCCTGTCTCCCTTCCCCTCTAAAAATAATAACATACTTTTTAAAAATCTTACTTTATTATTGCTCACATATGCTTTATAAAACTTATTTATCATTTTATAAATAACATTCTATCACTTAGGCATATCTTTTGAGAATATTGTATACCTCCTGCCTTTAAAAAGTATTATAAATTCTTTCTTTTGGATTCATTAGGCCAGGAATTTGGGAAAACATAGTGTTTCTTGTTTGTTTGTTTTTATTTAAATAGATTTATTTACAGGAGAAAACATCTGAACATCAGGTACAAGTCTAATCCACAATGATCCAACAACAGTCATAACTTGTTCAGAAAAGAGTCCGACACAGTTGGCAGGAGCAAGTCTGTGGGAAGCATTAGCTGGACATTAACCAAAATGTATAAAGCCATCTGATCTGAGAATTCCACCATACACAACGACCATGATACAGCAATAAAAATACAATTTCAACTACTCAAACTCTGTGAGCTATACATAAAATATAAATAATTTAGGTCCCTTTTTAAAAAGAAAGATATATATATATTTCTATTACAGCTTTATTTTAAGCACTTTCAGTTAGATACAGCTTTATATATTTTCACTCACAATAAATAGTAAAAGGTTTGCCTTCTTTAATATTTGTAGATAAAAATCTATTATTTGTTTAAATGTTTGTACTCTACTGTTTTTTATATGTTTACATTTGCCTTTGTCCAAAGCTCCTTGAAATATGTCCTATTCACTTTCATTTTATTCAGAATTTTGGTAAGATGAGGGAGATAATATGTATTTGCCTTATTTTCAGGTTGTTTTCATTCTCCACCTGCCCTAATAACAACATCTGTTTTTCTCAGATCGTGACCATAACTTCCCTCTACGATATGCGCTGCAGGTGCTACTGGAAACACAGGTGGGCCTTTCACCATTTTTCAGTCCCAGGAAAGCTGTAATTGTCATGGCTATAATACTTTCAAATCCAGGAATTGTTAAATATCATGGGGATTATTTGTTACCAAAGGTTATCTAATGAGGTGCAGAGCAAGGATTCCCTGAAATATTCCCCACGTTCCTTGGTTGGGTGAAGGGGAAAGTGGACAATACAGCATTTAAAATACGTTTCATAACAATGGCAAGTTGGTAGTTGTATTGCTGCTAGAGCAAAATGTGTACTTGACTTTCAGGGAGTATAGGGACTCATGATATAGCCCTGGGAGGCAAAGATGCCCCTGTGTGGTGGGGAAATCTTGCCCTGATTAAAGATGGCAGCAGAAAGAAGATGAAAGATACCAGGGAACTGGCAAAAGTAGTGCATTAGAGGAGGGGCCAGATATGAGGTCACTAGGAAGTTCTAGGCAGAGCATTTAAAATAAGGGTGGGCTAAAAGAACAGAATTCCCGCATGCTGCCTATAGTGACAGGAGCTACTACTTCTCTGAGGAAGCAGATATGTAGTCTGTGAGGTAGGAAGCCAACCATACAACCTAGGGTAATAAGGAAGCAGCAGCCATGCAACCTGTAGTGGGATTCTGTCATTAGATCTGAGGTAGAGGAGGAAGAAGCCATGCAGAAGGGTAGTGTGTAAGGGGAGATCTGATGGAGCTGTGCAAGGAACCCAGCAGAGCTGTTGGAGCTGTGAGGGGACCTGCCTAAACAAGTGTAGGTTCATGGGAGATGCTGGGAGCTGAATTCAACTGTGATGAGAATACTGAAGCTGCAGACTTTAGCTTCTCTGAAGGACATATGAAGAAGCCACCCTCTTGGGAAGTGTGCTTCCCTGGACCCCACTATGATCCAATGTAATATGGCGCGTTTTCCTGAACTACTACACGGAGGCTGAGGACAACCTACCCCAGAGCCTAAAGGAGAGAGTGTGAGAGGATGGCAACTCTGAAACCCACAAGTGCACATTCCAGAGGGGATGAAGACCTGTTTGCACAGCTGTTTTGGGGATAAGGATAGGGGGAACGTTTGGATGTAGGTGTTGGCTTATAACCTGGTGGAAAGCAAGGAAAGTCCTGGGTCTCATGGCAGAACGGGGCTCTGAGCCAGAGTGTCCCCCAGTCTCCCAATAAAAACTTTCTTCCTTCAACACGAATTGTTGGGTCATTTATCAAGGCTCCACATGGCCAGCCCCCACTTTGTTTGATTACAGATATAAAAAATTGCTTTAAAACTATCCTGGACTGAATTTTTATGGATATTTCTGATAATTTTAAAATTTATTTTATGGTTTAGGTGCTCTTTTGAGAAGACTTTTCTGCAGCCTGGAGGAGCTTCCTGTAGCCTGAGACAGCAAACCTAATGTTTTCATTATTATTTATGATTTCTATAAAATCTAAACTTTAAATGAAAGAAATTTGGTCTTTTTATTCACTGAAAATAGCATAGCACATAGATGTTCAATAAGTAAATGTTGATTATTGGTAGCCAACCCTTTGGACTGTTCAGGTTATGCACTGTATAAAAAACAAGGCATTTATACAACTGGCAGCAAAGTCTAGTATACGTAAGTAGATAACAAAAAAGTAAATTGTTCTATTATAACCATTTCACTGAAACAAACTTCTGACAGAGAAGTCACAGAGAGGCACCTCTTTCTAATTCACACAAACGGTAAATAAGGCCAACGTATGTTGAAAGTGCACATACAATAGATTTTTTGGAATGAGTACATCATAGATTTGAATTTCCCATTCCAGAAGATAAGAATTTAACTGGAGCAATGGCATTTAAAAATTTTACTCAGAAAAGCAAAGTAGAAATATTGCTATAAAGAAAACCTGTGGAGTAAGATTTCACGTTATGTACTAGTAATCAAGGTATTAAATTGGGTCTGAGGATGCAAGTTATCAGCACATCTCAGGGAATTAAAACCAGTTTGTTCTGCTCCCGTCAGGCATCATAAAAGCTGATGAGCTTGCCATTCAGCCAGCAGTTCTCAATAATACCTTAACTCAAATTCATCACTCAGATGTACATTTGATTGGTATTATGATCAGCTGTTCCAAAACACACTGGAAGATAACTCTAAAAGTAATCACTTGTCAATAAACAGTGGCGTTTTCTGTTAATTTGGGTGTGATTTAAAGCTTATCAAAAAGGTGTGATAAAATTTGGAGTCAAGAAAAATTGGGTCAAATTCTGAACTCTTCCTCATTTAAATGAGAACATGACTATACATTAACCTCTTTCTGTCAGTTCCCATATTTGTAAAATAGTATTAATTATATGAAATGATACCTCTCTAATAGGGCTGTGGAGGCTTCTCTAGAATAGTCTCTGGCGTATGGTAGAAACTCAATGAGGATTTCCTTCTTCTTTCTCATTTTAAAAATCCCAATTTGAAACTAAAGTCCTTTTTTTAAGTCTTCAACTCCTTTCAGAAACAATGATAATTATAAAAAGAGCATAGCAATTCATATAAATTGAAATGGTTCTAGGTAGGAGGCCCATGCTGAGTGCTTTATATAGTCTTTATATAAACTGAAAGTGCATTATCAGGTTCCAATTATTTGTCACCTCAATCCCCAACTCTGCTGCCCCTCAAGAAGCAAAAATCACCTCCTTGATGAATGGATTCAGCAAGGTTGAGAACCCTTGCTTGCAGTTAATATTTTTCCATTTATATGACAGAGAGTTGTCATTACCTTGTCCACATCTGTTTCTTATTATTACTTTCAACCTAACTCTAATCTCTTTAAAAGATTTTTAAGTAAATTCAGTGAAAACACTAGTGGCAAGCAGAGGGAAAAAGAGGGATAAGAAATGTGCATCCGAGGACAAACATTGCACTCAGCTCAGCACCAAAGGTCAATTCAGGGAAGGCCTATTAAGGAAGTTTGTATTTTTTTCAAAAAATACACTTCACTGCTTTGATAATTTTGCTGTGAGCCATCTCTGAACTTCCCAGATTTTCCTGAAATGTTGACATGACCTAAATTTACACCATATGTCAGGAATGATCAGGTCTCCCTATTTTCAGGAGAAAAAAAAAAACCTAAAATTTCAAAACATTACAAAGCAATATTGGCAGAGTGTATGGGATGCAATTGACCTGGAACTCCAAGAACAAAATCACTCTGTCCTTATTCTTCTGTGGCACATATAGAAGGCCAACTAGAGGAATAGCACATGCTCATAATGCTGTTCTTTTTGAGAATCAAATCTCCATTCTGATGCTGCTTTTCGTCTCTTGCTCTGGGGCAGCTTTTGTGCAAAGAACGCACTAAATAGGAAACCTTGATAAATAAAAATCCAAATATTTCTAAAACCGAAAGAATATTTTCCAATCCAGAAATTAAATCTTGAATTTTATTTCCTATAAGTGAATCTCAGAGAGTTTAAAACTTACTCCCACATTTTTACACCTAACACTTCCTCCTTTGTGATGTTAGGCTATAGGAAAAGCAAGTAGGGTGTTACACATTTTGTCTGACAGCTAGGAAATATTCCTATTACATGTATTACAAAATTTTCCTGAAAGAACACCACGTTCTACTTGAGCTTTGCATATTTTAGGGAGAACAAGAAGGTCTCAGCAGCAGCATTGTCATTTTTCAGGTTGCTCTTTCAAAAGCAAAGTGGGCCCAATCTGGGGCAGTTTTGGGGTGGGCTTGGCTGATGAGGTTAGGTGTAGTGAAACAAGTGTATTTTCTGCCCAGAAAGAGCAATCTGACATCTGGATCTTGGAATAGGTTTATTTTTTAATGGCCCTCAGAGTAATCTTACTGGTTCTGGGGGAATAAATGTCTTATACATATCTACCTACTTTTTGAAAAATCTTAGACAGCAGTTTCTAATTTGACAACTTGTTATTTCCCAAATTTAATTCTAAATAACTCATAACTAAGGGCAAATATTAAACCTGTTGTGCAAGGTTGGTTAGATACCAATATTTAAGGGCACTCAAAACAATCAAGATTGAGACTAGTATCCCCTAGTAATTCAAGAATGATTATATTATTAGTGACATAATGAGCATGTATTGAACTATTTCCATGTCTATTATGACAAGACTGGAGATATTTGGCTTGTCTGTTGAGGTCTTAGCAATCAGATAGGCTGGGGAAGACCTGCTGAGATGACTCAGAGCCAGAGATTGGAGGTTAAAGTCCTAAGCATGAGTACAAGAGCAAGGTGTCTTGCCCTTAGCCCTAAAAGCAGGAAGATCTAGGGGGTGTGTCCTTGGTAGATAGATAAATTCAAAGGGCATAAACAGGGATAAATCTGACAGTTCCAAATGTCAGAATTTAGGCCCATTTGGGACTGAAAAGAAGCTAAGTCAGGAACGGATTACAAGTCATCCAGTTACAGTTAATTCCTTTAAAATACCCACAGCTTTCTTTCATATATAAGGAGAAGTGGGGGCAGGGTATAACGTCACATGTTAATGAATGACAGAAATTTAGGTGAAGAGTCATCTGGGTGTTTGTCAAACTATTCTGACAACTTTTTAATGGACTTAACCATCTATTAAAGCATCTCCCAACACTATAGATAATTCCAAAAAGTTATTTTCATGTGTGTTTTGTGGGAAGCAACCTTGTTACACGGTAACTGTATTGATGAGTTATGCATAAAAGATGAGGTGATTCATTTTGATATAATTAGGAAAATGTAAACAGTTTTATCTGTTTTGATTACTATTTTAAAACCAATATACTGAAATGCCTCTGCCAAAAAGAACCCGGCCACCGTCTTCTCCTCTCTCTCTCCCTCCTCTCTGTGAACCACTAGATGCTAACCCGCGAACGTAATAGCTCTTCAAGTCTGCAATAAAAATGGCCTCCAATAAAACTACATTGCAAAAAATGGGAAAGAAACAGAATGGAAAGAGTAAAAAAGTTGAAGAGGAGGAGCCTAAAGTATGTGCAGTGGAAAAAGTATTGGACAGAAGGGTAGTGAATGGGAAGATCGAGAACTTCCTGAAGTGGAAGGGATTCACAGGTGCTGACAACACCTGGGAACCAGAAGCAAATTTATATCATCCAGAGTTAATTGAAGCATTTCTTAATTCTCAAAAAACTGGTAAAGAAAAAGATGGTCCAAAAAGAAAGTCTTTATCTGACAGTGAATCTGATGATAGCAAATTAAAGAGGAAGAGAGATGCTGCGGATAAGCCAAGAGTCTTTGCCGGAGAGGTCTGATCCTGAAGGAATAATTGGTGCCGCAGACAGAAGTGGAGAATTAATGTTTCTCATGAAATGGAAAAATTCAGATGAGGCAGATTTGGTGCTGGCAAAAGAGACAAATATGAAGTGTCCTCAAATTGTAATTGCTTTTTATGAAGAGAAAGCCCAATAATTGTTTACATTGCTATATATAACATATAAGTGTATACTCTATATATACCTATATATATAGGTGTGTGTGTGTGTGTGTGTGTAATTTGGGTCTTGGTTTTTTACTTATTAGCATGAAGAAATAACTACATCCTAATAAAAATCAAGTTTTTAATGTTTGTTTTGAAGTAGTACTAGAGGAATTGTTGTAGGGTGTTGCATTTATTGCGCTGGTTACTTTGGAAAAATAACTACAGAAAAGCTTTCTATAGTTACTTCCTTTATCAGAAAAGAATATTTGATACCTTGGTATATTCTTTCCTTTGCATTAGAGAGCAGCATTTTTAAATGTTGGGGGAAACCTCTGTTGTTGTTACTCAGTCAGAATTTGTGTTTAAGTCATATATGCCTAAGGATCATTGTGGGTTTTTGTTTATTTGGTGGGGGATGGTTGGTGTGTATACATATGTAAATGGTTTTCCTTTTTTTAATTTTTAACCAAAACAGAAAGCTTTACACAAAGCTAGATGAACTCATGTTTCTGGGCTGCCATCATTTTCAGCACCATAAGAAATAAATCACTTAGAGTTAAATTGAACTTTTTCCTGAGTTTTAACCTTTGAAATTGAAGAGGTAACTTGTAATTAATTGGGTAATTTATATATAATGTAACAGTTTAAATTGGACAATTTAAAAGCAGCCATATCAGAATTCATGTGCATATCTACAATTATAAATGCAAATTTATTTGCAAAACCTGTGAAAAGAAAATTTTATCACTACCAACAACCTCCCCTTTCAAATGAGAAAACTAGGCAAACCCTGGTGTGTTTTCATTAGGAAATCAAGACTTAAAGGTTTCACCTAGTAAGTTGTTCCTTCACAAAAAGTTAAAATCCCTATATTATATTGACTAAAAAGTTATGATCATGGAATGTGTAAGACTTTATTCATGGAAACCTGATCAGATGGTTAGAGACCTTAGCAATTCAGACCTCCTGAACTAAGTGGGTAAGCAAACCTTTGTAATCTAAAATCTTGACCTGCATGTTTCTTCTCCAGCTCATTCCTTACATGTAGGCTCAGTCTCAGTATTTGGGTTACTGGGTTAGTAGAAGCCAGGGAAAATAATAACTTTGTAGTAAACCCAATGTTATTTAGCTGTATATTATTTACTTTATTGTAAATACTGGTAAACAGCAGTCAATAGTTTTATATTGCTTTTAAAAAAATAACCAATATACTATACATGAGGCTGACTTGTCTTCACATATGCACTATGATATGTCTAATAAAGACAAAAAGTAGACAGTTTTTTTAAAGCATGTTAATATTAATTATTGCAATCAATTTGGCCTTCCAGTAATACAAAATAAGGCTTAGGGTACACATAAGCCATGTGCTAGTGAATAAATCATCCCAGGCTCTGGATCTGCCATCTTGTGTACACTTTAATTATCAAAGTGACCACATTTGTCATAGCCATGCTCTGCCTTCAGATAGACAAGGCAGCTACTATTTTTCCCCAGAAGTAAATTGTCTGATCTCAACTCTTCATCCCAGATTGTGGGGTTTTATGATCCCAAAGATATATTTTAAATATAAATACTAAAGACATCAATTATTAATCATATGAAACTAATAATACTAATTTGTCACCTATTAAAGTATTCAATATTATTTATTCATTATCTTAATGTAAAATTTAAATGTGCCCTTCTATATTATGTGTGTATATGCTAATTATGTCAGATGAGAGGCTTATTTATAGCTAGAAGACAAGAAGAAATATAATTGACATATGAATATGTAAATCTACTTAGAGAAAATAGGCATCCTACAAAGAAGATAGCATTGTGTAAGAACGTGATTTTTACACTTTAGCTTGTTTTTTTTTTTTTATTATTTGTTTTTATTTGCACATACAAAGAACAGATTTAAGCTGAAATAAATTTGTTTAAGCACATCAAATTAGAATGTTGTATCCCTTTTCCTCCCTCCTACCCTCTCAATTCCTGTAACAGCTCCCATAAGAACCCGAGGACTTTACATTCTGCATAGCACCATTTTGAACAACTCTGGAGTACAAGAAAGAAAACATGGCAATATTATTGATCTGGAATAAAGATTGTATGACTTTAGCAAGTATTTCTCTCTAAATACCTACCTCAGAATTTATAAACTTACTATATGTATGAGACAGTCTTCTAGTCAGTAATTTCATGTATTGAACTCCTAAAAGTTTCTAGACACTGTGGAGGCAGTGGGTTACAATGGAGTCAAGTATGATGTGATCTTTGCTTGCAGCCTAACGGATGATGAGGTCAAAAACCAAAGTGTGGTCACCAGCTTTGGAACCAGAAAAATAATCTCCTGTGTTTATAATTATTTTTCTAAATTTGTTAGGAAAGAATTTGAACTTTATGAATATTTACTATGCAAATTAATATTATTACATACATAAAATTGTTAAATAAATGTATAATTTTGAGGTACATGCTCAGAGTTTCACTGGTAAATATGTGCAATCAAAATTGTTTAGAGCCTACTGGTTGACCATACTATATAAAATGACCATAGCTAAATAAAATGCCAGCTGGAAAGCAAGGAGCCAATAACTGTGTATACATTAATAGACACACAGGGTTTTACATGTATACATGATGTCTCAGTTTAGCAGACCTAAATGTTAGACTAAAAGTTTAATGCACTGTAATAAGAAAAATATTTTATTTTAAATTAGGTGATATGATAGTAAAATTGATAGTTTAAAAATCCTTCAGTCCTGGCTGGTAGCACAGTGGATAAGGGGCCGGCCTGCGAACCCAAAGGTCGCTGGTTTGATTCCCAGCCAGGGCAACATAACCAGGTTGCAAGCCAGGTCTCCAGCTAGATCCATAGCTGGAGGCAGGTGAAAGGCAACCATACATTGATATGTCTCTCCCTCTCTGCCGCTGTCCCTTCCCCTCTCTAGGAAAAATAATAAATAAAACCTTTTAAAAAAATAATAAAAATCCTTCAAATTCTTAATTTGCTATAAAAAGCAACTTTTACTAATGTGTTACTGGGAATGATTAGTGCAATAAAATAGTCTTGTTAGTTGTGAAACAGCACCAGAACGTTACCAGCAATTGGACCTCAATTTAACAACCTTAGTACTGAGTTCTGGCTAAAAAAGGATTCAGAGTGAAGACTCAAATGCAAGCAAAAGTTTATTTATAAAGTCACAGAGGTAGAAAAATGAGTCAGCTGGGCTGAGTGGTCCCAGGAAATAAGTTACAGAGGCAAAAGAAGAGATCTAGAAGCTTAGGAGAAAGAAAAGCAATGAAAATGTGCCTGAGGGAAGAAGAGGGGTAAAGCACTGGTGTGCTAAAAAGAGAGGGATCTCCCCTGGGAAAGAAGGGGGTGGGGAAAGGTGCAGGTGTACATAGGAGAGTTAAAGAGTTCACTCTGGGGACTTTTAAGGGTGGAGATTTTATAGAAGTTCTCAGGGGAGTATCTCAATAGAATATTCATCAGCTTTGGAAGTATATTCTTTCAGGGTCCTGGTCTCCACTGATTGGCTGGTCAGGAACATTAGTCACTGCAGTAGTCAACCATGGTGTTACCCTCCTGATTTTATTGCTTTTCTGGACCTGGAGCAGAAAGACAACTCAGGCCTAGATGTTTTCTCTAGTTTGACCAAAACTCTAAGTCTGTGATCAACAGATTTGAGGCTTTGTTCCTAAGATTATTTGATGCAGATCAGAACTTCTTTGTCCTGAGGGCTTAAGTCTTCAGGGAGGTGCCTTGCAAGGCTGTATATTTAAGTCATATGAGACTATTCTTTGGGCCCCCTTGTTCCTCCTCTAAGAGGGTCTACCATATGACTAGCAATACACCAGGAGAGGAAAGGTCAGGGAAGGGTTTAAACACATGACCAGTGACACAAAAGGTCAGTGGGTCTAAACAACTTGACCAGTGATATGCTAGTGGGGCAAAGGGCACCTGGAGGGCAAGGTCCTTGTTTTCCCAATTTTGCTTATTGCTAGGTACTCAAGGCTTTCCACCCTAGTGACATTTTGTACCTGGCCTATTGTTTTCACTCTGCTCATGCTTGTCTAAATTCCTACTACAGTCTCTCATATTCAAAGACTCAAAAAGCATGGCAGGTGTTCCCAAAGCATAAAAGAAAGAAATTCTTGAATACATATTCTAATCATCAAAGAAAGATGGAAATAATTAGATAAATCATAGGGAAGTCAGAGTAATGATTTTGAAATGAACTCAAACCACTGAAAAGTAGAGATAATTCTGTATTACAAATATGATTATGAAACTAAAAAATTGGCTAAAGAGTTTTAAAAAGATATATAGGTCAAACATAATTATATAATAATTTATAGAAATAAAACCCAGATTTTATGAAGAAACACTTAAAGATAAAAAAAAAAAAGAAAATGTGTTGTAGATTTCAAACTTCAACTGGGCAACTACAAAGATAGACTTGATATAAAATTTTTCAAAATAATTATAATATGCTTATAAAACATTTAAGAAATCTGAAGTACACCCTGACTAGTGGCACAGTGGATAAGGTGCCAGCCTGTGAACCCAAAGATCATTGGTCTGATTCCCGGCCAGGGCACATAACCAGGTTGCAAGCCAGGTCTCCAGCCAGGTCCATAGCTGGAGGCAGGTGAAAGGCAACCATACATTGATGTCTCTCTCCCTCTCTGGCTCTCTCCCTTACCCTCTCTCTAAAAATAATAAATAAAATGTTTTTTTAAAATAAATCTGAATTACATGAGTAGATTTTACCAATGTTGATTTTCTTATGATATCATACTATAGTTTGTACTCAGGGGAATACATGAGATATCTCTGAATTATTTCTCACCAGGGTGTGTCTATACTTATCACAAAGTAAAATGTGTGTATGTGTGTGTGTGTGTGTGTGTGTGTGTGTGTGTATGTATGCATGTATATGTATGTATGTATTTCCCCCTTTTTCTTGGGGATAGTGCCCTTCCAGTAGCTAGATGAAATGTTGATGGATTCATGAATTGTTTAATAAAGCCAATTAGGTCTTCAAATGTACTCAGCTGAAATTTGCTTTTTAGCTTGGGCAAACTACCCCTTCCCAAATTTTCACACCTCTGAGTTCCTTTCTGCCTCTGTATTTAAATGCTAATGTAAGTGTCTGACATTAAGCTTTTGATTGCTGAGGTATTAATTTCAAAAGATATCAATCTTGAGTAAGCATGTTGCCAGCTGTATGACACAGCTACTAAGAAAACAGCTAGGTAAGGAACTAGGCCCTCCACACCCATGAAGTTCACCTTTCAGAAAACCTTGAGAGACCTAGATAACTGACACTGTAAGTGATCTTATTGGTGATCCATGGGTATTCTGTGTTTTCTCCAGGACCTGGGAGTAACAAATCTTGTCCCTCAAAGTATTTTAATGTTTTTGTTTGTTTATTTATCTTGTTTTATTTTTTGTTTTTGCTGAAGCACATCTTGTGATGATGACAATAAGAACTACAAGGGGCCCTTAGACAGCCACATCATTGGCCCTGGGCAGGGAAATGTCTATGCAGCTCCTTCAAGAATAGAGCAGGATGCGCATGCCTCAGGCATTCCTAGCAAGAACATTACCATCAATAGACTGGGAAAAACAACATGAAAGAGGTAAAAAGACCATAACATTTTCTAAATAGTTCTAGAGAAGTGTTAATTGTTTCATAAACATGAAAGAATGTATGACAAATAGATAGGCAATTGTCCCAGTAGTACAAAACCATAGAGAACTGTAGATATTAGCACAAAATTAAATCTAATTATATTTACATTAAGTTTTCAGTTTCCATTATTTTTTATAGAAGAGGCAGTAATTACAGACTTAGAAAATTACCTTTATAGTATATTTTAAAAGACTAATTGAAATTTGAAAATTGTCTTTGAAACTAATTGTGTCATTTTTAATGAACATATCAATGAGTCTATGGAACTGGACCAGAAAAGCATTTTATTTTCACAACACTATGAAATTCTCAAAGTGCTTTTGCATGTTTTATGTTATTCTCCCAATGACTTATGAATCAAAGCTTATAAGCGCTTTATTGCAGTTGAAAAACTGATAGGCTTAAGTTATCATGCCTTCCCCTCATGTGCAGACTGAAATTCCAATCAAAGTCTTTAGATTGCCATGGAAATGTTCTTTTCACTAGATGGGACTATCCAATCACTGAGGTAATTGGAAAGTCTTTTAGTAAGTACTGCTAAGCAAATGAAAATAAAGTGAAGCCATAAGCAGTCCTTAGTAAAATATTTAAAATGTCAACTCCATAGAATATTGAAAGAATGTAATAAGTTGATTATGTGAAAGTGTTTTGTAAACTATAAAATCCAAAGAAATTGCTTGTAAAAATATGACTTTGAGAGTTAAAAGCTCTGGGTCCAAGTCTTATTATGACCATGCATTTGTTAATTGGGCAATTCACTTCATTTCCCTGCACTTCAATGCTATGTCTTTTTTTTAAAAGATTTTATTTATTATTTTTAGAGAGAGGAGAAGAGAGAAAGGCAGAGAGGGAGAGAGACATCAATATATTGTTGCCTTTCACTTGCCTCCAGGACCTGGCTGGAGACCTGGGTTGCAACCTGGTTATGTGCCCTGGCTGGGAATCAAACCATCGACTTTACAGGTTCATAGGCCATCACCTTATCCACTGTGCCACCAGCCAGGGACCCAATTCTCTGTCTTAATAAAATGGTGAATTGATGACATCTACGATCTCTAAAACAGATGTCTCTATAAAAGAAATAGTAAGGTATTAGCAATTATTATGCTAAGCATATTAAATTCTTAAACAGTTAAAATTGTGTCTTTTATGAGTTCTGAAGTTCTATGTATGCAACAGACAATGAAGCTCCTCCCCGCAACCATCATGCCTAAGCTAAAGTTTTGCTACTTTTGATTACAGACCATGGCTTGCAACTTTATACTTCCCTTTGACTAAGTGAGCCATTCTTAGTTTGCTCAATGAATTTAGGACAGCTCCTTTATGACTTCCCATAAAGCAATAATTTCTGTGTGGGCAGGGTGGGGGGCAGAATGGAGGCACATGGGTATGTGTGTTATTGCTGAAGATGGGGAGTGTGGTCAAGTTGAGCTTTGTGCAATAGAGTTCCTCAGTCTATCAAGAAACCATGCTTGAATAGATAAAACTTACTAAAAGTGAAAAAAAAAAAATTTATTTGGAAAAAAAATTTCCAAAATAGTTTGGAAAAGATTTTAAATGAGAAAGATAAAGCAAGAAAGAATAAAAAAGTGAGACTGGAAACATAGCCAAAAATGAAATTTGATTCACTTGCACAGAAGGAAAATTCAGGAATATGCTATTGAGTAAGTTTAGCTTCACATCGCGTCTTTACAATAACCATTTTAGGACAGTTTGATATGTTTCTCAGCACTAACATACCGGAAAATTATCATCATGGTCAGCTTTAAAAAATTGTTGCTGAGGTAAAAGAACAGAGATGGGTCATATTATGGTACTATAACTGGAACATTTTTAAAGTTAATAAATGGAACTCTTTCTAACCATAGAGAAAGACTGAAATTGGAGACTCAATTAATTCCTATAAATTCCCTTAGTAAACAAGCATTGACTTAACATAGGAGGGGTAAGGAACCAGACAAAAATGACGAGTAAGGCACAGACCCACCCTTGAGGATTTTACAGGCTTTAGAAGAGATAACCACATAAGAGAACATTACTTTCTGTATACCAAGCACTCTCCCTGCAGTTGAAAAAAAAGGGACCACTGGGGGCCAGTGGGATCTTTTTTAATTGGTCTCTAGAATGGAAAGGCCAGTCTCAATCATGCACTCAGAGCCATGCTTCTCTTGGGTGGCACTCTCACCCATGCTGATGAGAATGGATTTTGGGGCCCTGTTTTAAGTCTCTTTATATAGTTACCTTTGATCTCTTTCTTACATGATATTATCTTCTTAGCTTTCCTTTCAGTTAGGCGGAAGAGACTATTTCTCTAAAATTATAACATTTTGCACATTTACTTGGCCCCACTTCTTCCAAATGCCCATGAAAAAGTCCAAAGTACTACACAAATAGGAAACATCTAAATTTTAAAGAACATCTTCCAAAATATATATCAAAAATACTAAAGTAAATAGGGAACACCTGAAATAATAATAAAAATTCTACAAAATACGGCATACAGAACAATATAGAAGAAAATGAAGGCAAGATATTTCATATGCAGAAAAAGCCTTCTTGGGGAGGAAATAGAATAGAAGAATAACCCAAGAAGAATCTTTAGATGAATCTGGTTTAAAGAAATCTAGGCTGTGAAAGAAAAGACTGTTGGGCTCCTGCAGTAAGGACTTGGTGAATTGATTACTAGAGAAAGTTTACTATACACTTGAGAGACAAGAAAGAGATAAAGAAAGTGAAAGTCAGAGGATCAAAGATGGTGACAGAGTAGAGAACAGTGCTAATGGCATTCTCCAGTACCAGAGCAGTTGGAGGATAGGATAGGGAGTGCAAGACGTCTTCAGGCCCCTAAGAATTGGAGCAGGCAGCATATGGACACAGGGGAGCACAGCCCAGAGGCAGCAGAGACCTACAGGAGGGCAGGTGAGACAGTTCCAAACTGGCCAGCGGGCCGAGGTCAGCTCTGGGCAGTGGTGGCTCTACCTAGAGGGGCGTGTCTAATTGAAGCCAGCTCCAGGCTCCCTGGCGACTAGAAATCTGAGCAGTGAAGTGTGTCCAGCAAGGGCAAATGTCAGAGGGAAGAGGAATTGAACTCCTGAAGGAGAGGGCCTGTGTGAGAGCCTTGCTCCAGCAACAGGGAGAGAGGCAGAGGAGAAGAGACCTGTGAGGAGCAGGAAAGGGGGAGCAGAAGCAGGGGAGCAGGGAAGTGCACCGGCCTGGGTGGCAGGGAAATGTACCAGCCTGGGTGGCGAGAGGGCCGAAAACGGTGCTGATGGGCCACCGGGGAAACAGCAGCTTGAAGCCCCTGCAAGGGGGTAGGCCCAGCCCTGCGCAACCACACAGGCCCCCAGGCTCCCATGGAAACTCCAAACTGCGACCTGGGAACTTACAGCTGGGGCAATTGACCCGCCCATTGCCGGCAACAAAGGCCACACTGCTGACAAGCTGGGAGGACATGCATCACAGAGGCAGTGTGAAGGACTCCTTGGAGAGCTAATCTGCTTGGAGGATTGGCCCTTGCCCAGGGGAGCTGGGCAGTGTTGGCAGAAGGGGGCTGCCTCCTCCAGGAGCTGCGGGGGCAGGGCCACTCATCACAGGAACCAGCGAGGTTGCAGACTGCCCTGCAGGGGTGCCCATTACCAGCAGGAACCTCTGCCAGGAGTTGGAGGGGGCATCCTGCTGGACTTCAAATGGAAGAAAAGTCCCAGAGGGCCCAAGAACAATGGCAGCCCTAAAACCCAGTAGGCTACTGGAGGTCCAGCCTACCTGGGGGCGGTCACTCAGAATCAGCCCTGACTGTGGCAATCATAGACCCTGCCACTCCAAGACCAGCTAGACCGTAGGCTGCAGAGACCTGACCAAGAAAAAGAGGCAGACTCAGGAAATGGATTGCTGCTAATCTCAAGCACCTGAGTTACATCGAGAGCTACATGAACTATTAATCCCTAACATATCCTTTTCAAAAGTTATTTTCACATATTTTTAATCCTCCCCTATCTCAATCCACCTAAATACCCAAGACCCTCCTCCTGCTCTTTATTCAAATTCTACTCACTCTCTGGCTACAACACATTCCCAGTCCTCAATCTAAGTATTCCTCCACTCCCCAGCCACGTAAACCCTTTCTTTATTCTTTTCTTTCTTCCTTTTCCTTTTTTTTTTTTTTTTTCCTTTCAATCCTGCTAAAGGCCCACAGGTCCTGGCTCCATCTGGACCAATCAGAGATCATAAAAGGTGAACAGCCACCTAAACCCTCTCTTTATTAATATTATTTTTTCTTTTTCTTGTTATTTTTTCCTTGTTTTTTCTTTTCCTTTTTTTAATTGTCTTTTAATTTATTTTTTTTTCTTTGCTATAAGCCCTCAGGTCCTGGCTCCATCTGGACCAATCATGGATTATTAAGGGTGAACAGCCATCTAAATACTTCCTTCTTATTGTTATTATCTTTTTTTTTTCTTCTTTTTTTCCTGCTAAAAGCCTACAGGTCCAGGCTCCCCCTGGACAAATCAGGGACCACGAAGGGTGAACAGGGAGGCAGATGTGGCAACTATATACATAGGCTTACACTGTTCACTCATACTTGAGGCTTTCTGATTCTCCCTCTCCTCATTTCTGTGAAAAAGGATAGAAGGAGTGTCTTGACTGGAAGGAAAGGTGCAACATATGCAACGAATCCAGAATACAACCAGACAGCCCAAATAAAGGCCACACCAAGAACAACAAGTGGAGAAAATCTGGGAGACAGCAACACTGAACTCCACAAATCTAACACAGAAGGGTGCTCAACTAAGGCAAGGAAGCAAAGCAGATTAATCCAAGGAAAAAATAAAAAACAAAAAGCAAACAACAACAGACAAATTTCCCCCAAAATGGGGGGAAAAAGAATCAGTCCAACACCAAAAGGAAAGGAAGAAACCCCAGAAAGACCACCAAATGAAACAGAGGCACCTGAAATATCAGATGAGGAATTCAAAAGAATGATGCTAGAGAAGCTCAAAGAGCATAGCCAGCTAAAAGAAAATTAAAAACAACTCCAGGGAAGTTAGAAAAAACTTACTGAGAGCTACAACAGCATCAAAAAGGACATGGAAACTATCAATAAATGCCAGGAGGAAATGAAGAATACAATTTCTGAATTGAAGAATACAGTACAAGGAATCAACAGTAGGCTAGAGGAAGCAGAGGACCAGATCAGCGAGTTGGAGAATAATGTAGACAAATACTCCAAGACAGTACAAGAGAATAAAAAAAGGCTGAACAAGATTGAAGAGGGTTTAAGAGAGCTGTAGGACAACATGAAATGTAACAACATCCATATCATAGGGATACCAGAAGGAGAGGAGAAACAAGGAATGGAAAACCTGTTTTAAAAAGTCATGACAGAAAATTTCCCTAACATGGGGAGTGAAAACATTAATCAAGTTCAGGAAGCACAGAGGGTCCCAATGAAGATCAATCCAAACAGACCAACACCACGGCACATAATTATTAAAATGGCTAATTTCAAAGACAAAGACAGAATCCTAAAGCATCAAGAGAGAAACAACAAATAACATACAAGGGGCTCCAGTAAGGCTCTCTAACAATTATTCTACAGAAACAATTCAAGCCAGAAGGGAATGGCAAAAAGTATTGCAAGTAATGGTAAACAAAGGCCTGCAACCAGGAATACTCTACTCAGCAAGGCTCTCAATCAAGATAGAAGAAGAAATAAGGAGTTTCCCAGACAAAAAAAAAAAAAAAAAAAAAAAAAAAAAAAAAAAAAAAAAAAAAAAAAAAAAAAAAAAAAAAAAAAAAAAAAAAAAAAAAAAAAAAAAAAAAAAAAAAAAAAAAAAAAAAAAAAGGCTAAAAGGATACATCTCTACCAAACCAGCATTGCAAGAAATGCTAAAGGGCCTGCATTAAAAATAAATAAATAAATAAAATGAAGAAACAGAAAAAGCCAAAGAGGAATACAGACACAAAGGGAGAAAATGGCAATGAATAAGCATCAATCAATAATAACTTTAAATGTAAATGGATTAAATGCACTAATCAAAAGACATAGGGTAGCTGAATGGATAAGACAACATGACCCACATATATGCTGTCTTCAAGAGACCCACCTCAGAACAAAAGATTGACATTGATTGAGAGTGAAGGGATGGAAAAATACATATCAAGCAAATGGACACGAAAAAAAAGCTGGAGTAGCTACACTTATTTCTGACAAAATAGATATTACAATGAAAGCCATAAAAAGAGACAAAGGAGGACATTATATAATACTTAACAGAACAACCCATCAAGAAGAAATAACTCTGGTAAACATATACGCACCCAATGTAGGAGCTCCAAAATATATAAGAAAAATCTTGGTGGACTTTAAGAAAGATATAGATAGCAACACACCAATAGGAGGGGATTTTAATACCTCACTATCAACAATGGACAGATCTTCCAAACAAAACATCCCCAAAGATGATGTGGCATTGAACAACACTCTCGAAAAAATGGATCTAACTGATGTATACAGAGTCTTTTACCCCAAAAAAGCAAAATGCATCAACAGCATCAAAAAGGACATAGAAACTATCAATAAGTGCCAGGAGGAAATGAAGAATACAATTTCTGAATTGAAGAATACAGTAGAAGGAATCAACAGTAGGCTAGAGGAAGCAGAGGACCGGATCAGCGTGTTGGAGGATAATGTAGACAAATACTCCAAGACAAATACTCATTCTTTTCAAATGCACATTGATCATTCTCTAAGCTAGAACACATGGTATGTCACAAGACAAGCCTCCACAAATACAGGAAAATTGAAATCATACAAAGTATCTTCTCAGATCACAATGGCTTGAAACTAGAAACCAATCTCAAGGGAAAAAAAAAAAAACAAAAATTCTCTAACTCATGGAGACTGAATAATATGCTTTTAAATAATGAACGGGTTAACAATGAGATCAAAGATGAAATCAAAAAGTTCACGGAAACAAATAACAATGAACACACAACAGCCCAAAACCTATGTGATACAGCAAAGGCAATGCTCAGGGGGCAATTTATAGCAATATAGGCCTACCTAAAAAGGTCACAAGAAGTTTATAAAAACAACCTAACCATGAAGCTGCAAGAACTAGAGGAGCAACAACAAACAAAGCCCAGGGCAAGTAGAAGGAAGGAAATCATCAAGATCAGAGCAGAACTAAAGAACTCAGAGATTCAAACTACAATTCGAAGAATCGACAGGACCAGGAGCTGGTTCTTTGAAAAAATAAACAAAACTGACAAGCCCTTATCCAGACTCATCAAGAAAAAGAGAAAGAGGACCCAAATAAACAGAATCAGAACTGACAGAGGCAAAATAACAACTGATACCTCAGAAATACAAAAGATTGCAAGAAATTACTACAAACAACTTTATGACAAAAAACATGACAACCTGGATGAAATGGACACATTTCTGGAAATGTATAATCTACCAAAACTGAACCCAGAAGAAGCAGAAAGCCAGAATAGGCCAATAACAACTAGTGAAATTCAAGAAGTAATCCAAAATCTCCCAAAGCACAAAAGCCCTGGACCAGATGGATACACAGGGGAATTTTACCAAACATTTAAAGAACTAACTCCTATCCTTCTCAACCTATACCAAAAAATACAGGAAGAGGGAAGACTCCCAAACTCTTTCTATGAGGCCAATATTATTCTAACCCCAAAAGCAGAGCAAGACACAACTAAGAAAGAAAGCTACAGGCCAATATCTCTGATGAACATAGATGCTAAAATTCTCAAAATATTGGCCAACCAGATTCAGCAGTACATTACAAAGATCATACACCATGACCAAGTGGGTTTCATCCCAGGGATGCAAGGATGGTATAACATTCTTAAACCAATAAATGTAATACACCACATCAACAAATTGAAAGGTAAAAACCATATGATCATATCAATAGATGCTGAAAAAGCATTTGATAAAGTGCAGCAACCATTTATGATAAAAACCCTCATCAAAATGGGAATAGAGGGAGCATACCTCAACATCATAAAGGCCATCTATGAGAAACCTGAAGCCAACATCATACTTAACCAACAAAAACTGAAAGCTTTCCCCCTGAGATCAGGAACAAGACAAGGCTGTCCACTTTCTCCACTTCTATTCAACATTGTCTTGGAAGTTCTAGCTATAGCCATCAGAGAAGAAAAAGGAATCAAAGGTATCCAAATGGGAAAGGAGAAGTCAAACTGTCATTATTTGCAGATGATATGATAGTGTACATACAAAACCCGATTGGCTCCACCAAAAACTTACTCAACCTAATAAGCAAATTTAGCAAAATAGCTGGGTATAAAGTCAATATCCAGAAATTAAAAGCATTTTTGTATACAAATAATGAAACAACAGAAATAAAAATGAAAACAGAAATGCCATTTACCATAGCAACAAGAAAAATAAAGTACCTAGGAATAAACTTAACTAAGGAGGTAAAAACCTGTACTCAGAAAACTATAGAACAATGAGGAAAGAAATCAAGGAAGATACAAATAAATGGAAGCACATACCATGTTCATGGATGGGAAGAATAAACATCATTAAAATGTCCATACTACTCAAAGTAATCTAAAGATTCAATGCAATCCCAATTAAAATACCAATGACAGACTTCACAGAAATAGAAAAAATACTTCAAAAATTTATATGGAGCCAAAAATGCCCACGAATAGCCACAGAAGAACATGGTAGGAGGAATCACAATACTGGACTTCAAACAATACTACAAGGCTACTGTCATCAAAACAGCATGGTATTGGCATAAGAATAGACATATAGATCAATGGAATAGAATAGAGAGCCCAGAAATTAACCTTTGGTCAACTAATAATTTGACAAAGGGGGAAGGAACATCAAATGGAGTAAAAACAGTCTCTTCAACAAATGGTGTTGGGAGAACTGGACAGCAACATGCAAAAAGATAAAACTAGAATACCAACTTCCATTATACACCAGAATAAACTCAAGATGAATAAAGGATTTAAACATAAGCAATGTCACGATAAAGGTGAGAAAAATATAGGCAGTAAACTTTTGGATATCCTACGAAATATGTTTACTGATACTTCACCAAGGGCAAAGGAAATGAAAGAACAAATCAACAAATGGGACTATATCAAATTGAAAAGTCTGTTCAGGTAAAGAAAACACCAGCAAAATTCTTTCCTTAAAAAACTAAAAATGGAACTGCCTTTTGATCCAGCAATTCTACTACTTGGACTATACCCAAAGAATCCTGAAATACCAATTCATAAGAACCTATGCACACCTATGTTCATAGCGGCACTATTTACAATAGCCAAGTGCTGGATACAGCCTAAGTGCCCATCAGTGGATGATTGGATCAAAAAACTTTGGTACATTTACACAATGGAATTCTATATAGCAGAAAGAAAAAAGGAACTTGTACCCTTTGCAAAAACATGGATGAAACTGGAGAGTATTATGCTTAGTGAAATAAGCCAGTCAGTGAAGGACAAATATCATATGATCTCACCCATTACGGGACAATAATG
>PVIW01011291.1:0-38543 GCA_004026585.1 Noctilio leporinus
CAAAATATATAAAGAACTAATGCAACTCAACACCAGGGAGACAGACAGCCCAATTAAAAAATGGGCAAAGGACCTGAACAGACAACTCACTGAGGAAGATATACAAAGGGCCCAGAGGCATATGAAAGAATGCTCAACATCACTAGTCATCAGAGAGATGCAAATTAAAACCACAATAAGATACCACCTCACACCTGTCTTTTTTTTTTTTTAATATTTTACTTATTATTTTCAGAGAGAGGGGAAAGGAGAGAGGCAGAGAGGGAGAGAGACATCAGTGTATGGTTGCCTTTCACCTGCCTGCAGCTACAGACCTGGCTGGAGCCCTGGCTTGCAACCTGGTTATGTGCCCCAGTCGGGAACTGAACCAGTGACCTTTGGGTTTGCAGGCCAGTGCCTTATCCTCTGTGCCACCATCCAGGGCTGTTGTTGTCTCTTAAAGCTCAAAAAATAAAAAAGGAATTAGTTATCTCATTATTTTGATAATTTAATTTGTTTGGCTCAGTTTTTAAAATGTCAGCACAAAGCCGAGTAAGTTGTAATACAGGCTCTACCTTTTTATTCTTCGTATGTAAACAAACACATGAAACATGCAATCCTTTTTATTTTGTTTTCTATCTTCCTAAATGTAAGTATAAAAAACTTGGTCTCCAACTTACAATCAACAACAGTCTATGCAATCTGCCTTGGATTATTTTATGCTCTGATGAGTTCCTGAGCTACACCATCACCCCAGCCCTTCAAAGTAAAATTGATGAGAGGAGATGGATAGAGGACTTTAGACTCTTAAGCTCCATTAAGGCATGAGCTGTGTTACTTTTATTTACCACTTTCTACTTAAAGCAGAGTATAGTCCCATGGAAAACATATGATTAATATGTTGAATGACTGAATGAACCAGAAGCAGAGAACTGACTTATGAGCCCTCAGCTCAAGAACACCCTCAGTTGTTAGAATGCCCTTGCATCTTCTCCTGTCCATACCCAGCCCCTAACCTCCAAGGCGCAGTTCAAAGTTCAAGTCCTTCATGGTTTCTGAATCTTCTCTCAATGAAAAGTAGTCTCTTCCTTTCCTGAAACCTTAGATCCCTTTCTACCTCATGTGGAGATATTTATGCACATCTTAGTATAACCCTGCTGCCCTCTGTATTTCCTGAAAGAACCGTCCATCTCCCTCATTGCCACAGCCCTTGATGCAGTGTTCTGTGACCACCAGAGCCTGTTGTTAAATATCGACTAATGAAAATTGTGACTGCATGAGGTGGATGTTTGCTGTTATCTGGGAATTGTTGCATGATGATGGTGAATGATTGACAAGGTTAGAAGTTGACCCTTCAGGTTTCACTGAAAAGATGAAACCTGATGGTCAGAAAAATATCTAAAACCAAAACTTGCCAATGGTATCACAATGACTTTATCTTTGTCATAACTATATTATGACATAAATATTGCAAAGTGACCATATCTCCTGAATAAAAAGTCAGCTGTAGTTTTAACTTTATCAGCAGAATTGGTTTGCTATGAAATTCAGTAGTGAAGCTAGGTAGATACATCCTAAAGATAAATGAGCAAGAACTGAAAGTAACAAAAATACTAAGCTACAACTACATTCAAAGTATTGATTTAAAAGCATTTTCCATGTCAAACAATCCCCAGGTAAGACTACTTAGACTTTTTAATATCATAATTCTTATTTGCTTCCTCTTTTTTTTATTTTTAATTATTTAAAATGCCCATTTACTGAATACTATTTTCTAAAGTTACTTCTCATGATAATTTGAGATACTGCTTTCATAAGAATGCAGTCTATTGAAAAACCTTTACCTAAGATAAAGCTATTGTATATACTAAAGACAAACAGAAATGTGTTTATTATATTCCAGCAATCTAGGATCAGAGCCCTTTTTTCTCTTCTGAGCTCTTAGATTTAAAAAGGGGTGGGTGTGTGTGAAATGACTCTAAATAGATGTGTAGAAACTAGCCAGGTGAGGAAATCATTTTTTAAACAGATGAAATTGGGAGAGTGAAGCTATATAGCTGATACAGAGCATGATGTATGGAGAAACCTTAGGCAGAAGTGAAAGGCAGGGGAATGATAGGAAATAAAACTAGAGAGATAAATTCAGAGCTTTAGGTGAGCTTGAAGTTTATGTTTTATTAAACCAGTAAAGGTATTCCCCATTTATCCACTCATAACTATTTACTGTGCTAAATATTGTTCTAGGTATTAGATACAGCAGAGGACAAGACACAGTGACTTTCCTCAAGGGCCCTCAATTCCACTGAGGAGTGTGGAGAAACGAATAGGCAATTAGAATATAATGAATGCTTTATCCTCTGCAGTGAAGAGACTTGGCACCTTTTAGGAGTTCCGGGTATTTTACATGGCTCCCTCTTAGCGCTATTCAGAGATGGCTACAGGATGGCAAACATGACATGCATGAGCTGCTAATGTTATTTAAGTAAAGAATCTGCTGCTACATAGCAGATACTTAGTAAGTGTCCTAAATCTTAAACCGCTCCTTACTTCTTGGGAGGGAGATGGACAGGTGTTTAAAAAAAATGAATCTGCCTAGGAATCATTCATGGAGATAACCCAGGAAATCCATACAGGTTTCTTTTGGTTTAATGTTGTGCTTAAAACAATGGCTGTTGTTTTAAGAGAAAGAACAGAAAACTGAAAGTTAATTAAAGTAATTTGGGTATTATAATTTCTCAAAGGTTTGTTTAATTAAAGTCTGGAACACTTAGTCATATTTTCTTCAATTTCCCCAGAACATGCTGTGTAGACCTCCATTAGTATTTATTACAGTACTGTAATCTCTGATTATACATCCCAGGGTTGGGTACTGTGGCCACTCCAGGACTTGAAGGTGAATCCTAAGCAGAGGACCCAGGATGTCAAAGAGATACTGTTGTCCAAGCACCATACTAGGACTACTTGAGGTGCTTGCAAAAATGCAGGTTCTTGGAGCCCTGCTCCAGAGCACTGAATCAGATGTTTTTTGAATTTTAAAAAATGTATTTATTTTGCTATTCCGCTTGTCCCAATTTCTCCTCCTTTGCCCCCCTCACCGAGTACCCCATTTCCTCCTTCAATGCCCCCCTTAGTTCATGTCCATGTGTCATACATGTAAGTTCTTTGGCTTCTCCATTTCCTTTATTCTTCTTAACATCTCCCTGTCTATTTTGTAACCACCAATGTGTACTTTTTCTTCCTTTCACATCCAGACAATTCACCATTTAATTACTGCCTTCTGTCTGCTTCTCAAATCATATTAATACAAAGTTTTCATTATTTCCAAATGCCTATGTTAATTCATTTGTTTAAAGAATTACCCTTTTAGGTAATATGAATGGCAATATTACCAAACACATGCAAAAATACATTTACACACGTACACATTTTTACACATATTTAAAGTATATACTGAATTTTGAAGAGTTAATACAAAAAATTTAAAATATGCCAACAGTTTATATAATTATTACATATTAAATGGTAGTATTTTGAAATACATTGTAGCAAATTAAACAGTGAATCAGATTTTATTAGGAGGCCTGGGGAATGTGCCTTTTAAATATAATTCTCAAAAGATTGTTATGTATATTAAAGTCTGAGAAACGTTGAACAAAGACTCAATAAAGTGTTTGTTGTTAAACTAATTGATATTAAAAAATGTATTCTCTTTGAGTGGAGAAGGTATCTTAAATCAAATTTAGGTGGAGCTGAAATTATATTTGACCTCAGAAATTCCTACTATCTATTTTTGTTCTTTTCATATTTTTGGCACCACTGTCTTCAATGTCACAAATACAAGCAGGAAGAAGATATAAATGTCAACACACAAAAAGGTATCTAGAAAAACATCTGTGATACTCTTACCTCAGTATATTATATCAATACACATTGGAAAGAAAATATCCACATTAGCCTCAACAAGGAGACTGAAAATCATCTCTCTGACAACTTCTAACCTAAAATATAAAGAAGGGACTGGGTAAAAATGGTCCAGTATTGAGAGACCACCGTGGGGCACACACATTATATTTATGAATTTGTTTGTCAACTGTCATGTAAAGTAGACAATTTTCTTTTCATGTTTAAAAAAGAAAATGTAAACTTGGAGAGGTCAAGTAATTTGCTCAGAGAAGGTCTCTCTCTCTCTCTCTCTCTCTCTCTCTCTCTCTCTCTCTCTCTCTCTCTCTCTCCTTTTATTAAGTTGTCATTTCCCCCCTTTTTCCTTTGCCTGCCTGGTTAAAACAGTACCAGCAGCAGCAGCAGAAATGGATGATAACAAAGACTTTTGCCTCTGTAGGATTTGATAATAGCTAACTTAATGGTACAGAAACTAAAAAAGAGTGAGTAGCAGCCAGTGATTCTGCATTTTCCTCTTAGCTAAGAGAGCAAGTTTGGGGTTATCGTTAGACTACAACACTTTGTTTTGCTTTGTGAAGACACATTTGTGTTCAAAGAGGCTTTTAGAAAACCAGCTAAGGCAAGTGCATTTCCTTCATAATCACATTCCTAAATGTTTTAGGTCTTTATGGAACAATATTTTTGAATATATACAAAGAGAAATGTAATATAATTCTGATTAAAAAAAAAGAACCCTGGGGTATTCTCCATTCTCTGATAATCACTTTAAGAGAAATTTGGAAAGAGTATACCTTTTCTCTTCATCTGTTTTCTATACTGTAAACTATGAGCAAGGACTGGTTTTCTAAGGTTCCTTTTGTCAATATTTCTTTAATGATTATTTATACATGACTAAAATAAGTGTGAAAATCTTTCTTTTCTGTTAGTTGAGACTCAACTCAAGATAATTCAGTAAAACTACACTTATGGGTGACTTGGCATAGGAAGTGCCTGGTCAAGGAGTCAACCAACATACAAAATGATTTGGGGGACAGAATTCTAACTTGACTCATTTCAACATTTTATCCTGATTTTACATGTCCTATCTATAAAAGCCTTTTTATGGTTCTTAACAGTAATGTAAATTACCAAAACAATTTTGGGATGCCTACTGTGTGGGGTTGACAGGTTGACTATATATTCAGGTTTGCCTTGTTTGATTCTATTACAGATGAATTAAAACCCATTATTTATAACCCCCTTTCACTCTCCAAAATAGAAGGTTTGAGTGATAAATTATATGCTCACCCTATTTCTTACAGCACCTTTGTAAAGTATGTCTTGGTCTCCTAATTCCATAGACCAGGAAACAGTAGGCAGCTTTGGGAAGCTAAGCAACTTGCTTAAGCTAGTGAGTGGTGAAACCAAGATGAAAATTAGTTCTGTTTCATGCTAAAACCAATGTTTTTAACCACATTTTTCAAGGATTGTCTTTCCTAACAAATGCAGACAAAAATTACTTAAAAGGTAACACAGAAAAAGGTATTACATCCTTTTAATTTTTTAAAAAAGATTTTATTTATTATTTTCAGAGAGAGAGGAAGGGAAAGAGGCAGATAGGCAGAGAGGGAGAGAGACATCAATGTATGGTTGCCTTTCCCTGCCTCCAACTATGGACCTGGCTGGAGACCTGGCTGGAGACCTGGTTATGTGCCCTGGCTGGGAATTGAACCAGCAACCTTAGGTTCCGCAGGCCAGTGCTTTATCCACTGTGCCACCAGCCAGGGCCATCCTTTAATTTTTTTAGGTACAAATAACCTTCACTTCTTTCACATTTTTCCTCATGTTAAACTCAAAATTAATCTTGTCACAAATTCCAGTGATTCCTATGGCTCTGATCCAACAGAGCTAGAAACCAGCCACCTGGTCACAAGTATTTTATCTTTGTTCAAGGTGAATTTATCTCTTACACTTCAGTAAATGGAAGACTTCGGCTGCAAAGAACACAGGGTAGAGGTTGCACAGAATGATATACATGTTTGGTTCACATATCTGCTACAGAATTGTGTGGGAAATCAGGCAATGTTGAGGCTTAGAGTGGTGAAATAAAGTGATATTCTGAAGGGAAATGATGCATTAAGTTATTGCTTGAGTAGCTATTGTTCTAAGAAGGAAAAAGGAATCTTTCCTAGATTCTGAAGATTTGGACACATGGTCTGGAAAAGCATGACCACTGCCCTAAAATTATATATTTTTAAAAAAGATTTTATTTATTATTTTCAGAGAGAAGGGAAGGGAGAGAGGCAGAGAGGGATAAAGATATCAATATAGGGTTGTCTTTCACCTGCCTCCAGCTACAGACCTGGCTGGAGACCTGGCTGGAGACCTGGCTTGCAACCTGGTTATGTGTCCTGACTGGGAATCAAACCAGCGACCTCTGCGTTCACAAGCCGGCACTTTATCCACTGTGCCACCAGCCAGGGCCAAATTATGCATATTTGAAACAAAGTGGGAGCTTCATAAGGTGGTTAAGAAGTAAATGGGAGTAATGGTAGTTAATATGCTGATGGTGTTATTTTTAGGATAATATTATTACTTCAATTATATGGAGAAGTAAATAGATTCATACAACTTATGATATATGTGCCCAAAGTTAGAAATAAATAAGTCAGATCTTGAACTCAGGACTTCTAACTCTAAATCATTCTGCCATTCATTCTCTCTTTTCTCATTAATCCACTTTCCCAGTTATCAAATAATTTATATCACCAGTATTTATCAAAAAAATTATTGAGTACCAATTATGTAGCTAGGCCAGTGATTCCAAATATAGATGCTTATTTGAAACATGGTGGGATCCTTTAAAAATGCTGATTCTCACCCTGGCTGGTGTGGCTCAGAGGATTGAGTACTAGCCTTTGAACCCAAAGGTCACCAGTTTGATTCCCAGCCAGGGCACATGCCCAGGTTGCAGGCCAAGTCTCCAGCCACATCCTCAGCTGGAGGTATGTGAAAGGCAACCATACATTGATGTTTCTCTCTCTTTCTTCCTCCCTTCCCCCCTCTCTAAAAATAATGAATAAAAAGTCTTTTACAAAATGCTGATTCTTGCCTGGCTGCAAACCCAGATTTTCTGATTCAATTGATGAGGTGGGCTCTGGGCATCAGTATTATTAAATGATTCCTGAATGATTCTACCATATAACCAAATTAGGAATCCGTGGTACTAGGAACTTAGTTAGAAGCTAGGAGTAAAATATGACTGAGGTGAACTGATACCATTAAAAACTGCAGTGAAACAGGGGATTCAAAACCTATCTTTCATACCCCATGTGTACAGAGAAACCTTTACAGCACAGGGAGCAACAATAGTTATAACATTTAGGGTATATATAATAAAAATTGCAAAATTTTACGGTGTCTTATATTGGCTGATTTTTTTTTTTTTTTTCCCCCATTGAGAGAGGTTTAGCCAAAAACATAGAAAATGAAAGTAAGATTGCTAAAGTGCCTCCTGGTTATGTGAAGTATAAAATGTGAAATACATGTCTTTCCTCCATTCAAAACATTAAGTAAAAATAGTAGAATGAGTAGAGAAAATTGTTACTGAATTAGCATGTTACAACAGCAAATCTCAGGGGGTAATTGAGGCTTCCTTTTAGAATCATGCTTCCACTTTTGATGTGATGAGAAAATTTTGAAATACACTTTGAGAATTTTCTTCCTTAGAGTCACATGGTTACATGATCAGAAATCACATTTTATTTCAATGTGGAAAGCCTCCATTAATTTGATGCAAAGCGGGCACTCTTAAATCCCGAGGGGAATGAGAAATTGATGGCTTTCCTCTAAGAGCATGATGAGTAGGCAGGGAGCCAGGCTGTACTAATAGGTGGCCACTGAGCCGTGCTCTGGGGTCTTCCCCTCAGGGTGGCCCCAAAAGTCAAGGCACATTAGCCACGAATCTCCAGCTTCTGTCCATCTCAACCCTGAGGAATCTTTAGACCCAGGAATACTTCTAGAATAGCAATATTATGGCATCACCCAAGACAAGTGCAATGAACATCCTCCTTTTTGGACTTGGCTAGAGCTTAAACAAGTTCGCTCTAAAAATGGATGCATTACAAATGGGGGTCCATTGCTCTGCAGAAGAACAGATTATGCTACATGTCCCATAGCATTTGTGATTATACTTGCCAACACATTAGGTGTTCATTTCACTTGTGAAATCAAGGATTGAAAGGATATAAAAAGATCTTTGAACTTTCTGGTTTCTTGCTCAATTACCACTAAGTCATTTAGGAATGATAGGTTTTCTTATCACAAATCTCCCCTTGCTCTTCCATCCCTGGAAGCATCCCTGGAGCAGAATCCAGACCTTCCTGTTGATTAGCTGGCAGAGGCCCAAATGCAGAGATGCAAGCTGTGACCATGGAAGGACACAGAGCAGCCAGGAAAGTGTGCATGGCTGTGAGCTTCAAGTGCAGGGAGCCTCAGGGCAACCCAGCTCCCGCTGACCTCCCCCATTGTCTCCTTTCTTTCTCATTCATAGTTTCCTACTCATTGTTCAAAAAGAGCCTGGATTTCTTGCAGTGATAGGTTGGAGAAGGAATGACCATCCTGTGCCTGTCACTTTTACATTTTCCATCTCCTTAACCGCAGCCTGTCAGTTGCTATTATCACCTCCTCTGTCAAAGTCTAGGCCAGGTGTCTCTGTGGCATTATCATAGCATAGTCCATGTCTCAATTTATAATGACACAGCATTTCACTTGTCTGTTTGTCTCACTAGACTGGTACTTCCTGAGGGTAGAGACAATGCTTCCCCTTGAACTGTCATTGTTTAGCCTTGAAATTTCACTTAGTAGATATTTAGTATAATTTAAATTTAGTTTCAGTTTTAGTGACTGATGTTTGCAAAGAAAGGAAGTATTAATGGAATGAATATTAAAAAAAAAAAAACTTAAGTCTAAGACATTTCAAAGTAATTTGTTTAAGGTTACATACAAGTTATAAATTGATCAACTGGGCAGAGATCCCGAAGCTCCAGGTTTAGGTCTCAGGACTTTTCTAACTATCATACAGTCTATTTTGATGGAGATGAAGTCCAAATTTAGATGTTACTGCATATTTTCACACTGCTATCATGTGAGCTTTCTAGGTTTAGGCTTCAAATGGAAGTTATGAGTTAGAGTTGTCTGTAACAAAAATATAAATTTAGATGGCTCCCAAGACAGGCTTATCAAGGAATAGTGAGATTTATCCTAGATGGTTTGGTTCATATTTATGTGATAGGAGGTTTTTACTCTCTCAAACTTAAGGGAGAAACTTGATATAAATTGCAAAATGCTATGGGTAAGCTTATATTTCAAAAATTATAATAAATAGGCATTGGCTGGTGTCTCAGTGGATAGGCACCAGCCAGCAAACCCAAAGGTCATTGGTTAGATTCCCCAGTCAGGGTACATAACCAGGTTGCAAGCCAGGTCCTTAGCTGGAGGCAGGTGAAAGACAACCACACATTCATGCTTTTCTCCCCTTCTTCCTCCCTCCCTGCCCTTCTCTCTGAAAATAATGAATAAACTCTTTTAAAAAATTATAATAAGTAACCGATATGCTTCTTTTCTTATATGGAGTGTCATTGTACTGCTATTTTATTACTTCAAGATTCTTATAATTCAGTGATACCAAAGTCAAGATAAAAAGTCAAATTGATCAAGGAAATCATTATTTTTCACAGTTCAGTTATTATGTTAAGGTGAATTGGTTAGAGCATATTAAGCACAAGGCAATTTCAGGAAAATATATATATTTTGAACATGAATTAGCTAGATAATATCTTCAATTACTCATAGTATTTCTCCATGTAGATATAGATGCTGGTTGCTCTGTGATGATTTCTACTTCTTTTTATAAAATGGAATCAAAGTGTCATATCTATCAAATCCAACCAGGAAAAAGTCATAATGAGAAAAGAGCAACCTAGAAATAATATTAAATATTAGACATGCTGAATCAAGGAATATAAAATTATAAGAGACATGGATAGTAAGTGGCATAATTTTTCAGTTGTGTATTCCTGTTATTGCCATTAGAATAAAAGGAACTAGGAAATGAGAAAAATTGAAACTGCTCCAGCCAAAATGATGAGGGTAATTAGAGAAATCTACATTTGGCTGAAATACAATCAAAGTGACAGGGCTATTGAAATTTCATCTCCCAAACACTTAAATACAGTTAAGAGAAATCTGCAGAAATCGGGGGTAGTCATAACGTGATGGGGTGTAAGTGGCTGGTGGCAGCAGCTCAAGAAAGCATGGAAGGCAGAGTGCAGACAGAGCGAAGCAGCTCATACTAAAATTCCCAGTGCTACATACACACACAGCCCGCTGGATGGTCTAGCCATCCCACAGTTGCCTACCTGCCCCATCCTGATACATTTTTAAAAGATTGCATGCATTTAAGAATATAAAGCATTGTGGTAATCACACAACAAGTATGTATTTACTGCTTATAACATGCAGGCACTCTGCTAGCTGTTCAAACTGCTCATCAACCAAAAACAGACACACCATTTTGCTCCAGACTCCTGTTCTTAACTGTCATGAGTCTGAGATCATGTTTATATACAAAACAAAACATAGGGGCAACAAATAGAGAACATATGCAAGGCATGATGGGTCTTGGAATACAGACTGTTTAAGTTGACTAGGGAAATAGGAAGGAGAAGCTTGCGGGTTGAGAGAAAATTTGCAACTCAAAGAGATGGATAGCTCATTGAGTTTGCAGATTGGTTACACTGGAAGCTGCTGAACCAAAGGAAACTCTGAGCTGACAATGATTGTGTAGCTGGAGAAATAATGAATAATGACTACAACATTGTATGGTCCAGTGAATAATAAGTGGTGGATATACAATGGAGGAAGAGATCGTCAGAGTTAAGGAGGTCATGAAACTGCAAGGTAGCATTTTTGGCTGGGCTGTTCCTGGTGGGGCTGGGAAAGTTATGCTGCAGAGTGTGCTTATGTGCACATGCATGTGCTTATGTGCATGAGACATGGATACCCTGCATCTCCAGGTTCTAAAGTAGTTTAGGAATTCTGAGTATTGCCCATGAGGGTCAAGACACCCTGATATTGCCTTTATAAAAATATCATCACTAAAGTAAATGCCAAAAATACATGCCATTATTACATGTATATTAATGATGCCAATCATTACTCTGAAATTCTAACAAAATGCAAAATGAGAATTTACAGAAATGGAAATATTCTCAAAGTTGTATTTTTAAAGGTGGGGATTTGTATCTCTGTAAATACTTTATTTGTTTAATAGGCTTTAGATATAATCTTAAAAATCCTCACACCACTGTAGATGCACTAAATGCAGTAAATGGTAAGTTTTGCTATGTGTATTGTACCATTAAAAGAAAAAAGATTTTCACCAGTCTATCATTTATTTTATATCCCAGAGGGTCTAACTAGCTTGGTATAGACACCATTTTCTTTCTGTGGTTATTGTTCAGCCTTTGTTTATAGCATATTAAATGAATAAGATAGAGGAATTTGACCTTATTAAATTTTGGTTCTATTCTGCAGTTAGAGCCCTCCCCAGGAGATGCCAGGAACAGCGCTGAGCCCATGTAGTAGGCAGTAGGAAATGGCACAGTACCTTCCCCCTAGGCATTCACAGACTAGTGGGGCAGAAAGAGACATCAATGAAAACATATTTGCCAATCATACCTCAGATAAGGGTTTGATCTCCTAAATATATAAAGAATTTATACAACTTAATGCCAGGAAGACAGACAACCCAATTGAAAAATGGAAAAAGAACCTGAACAGACATTTTTCCTAGAAGGACATACAAAGGGCGCATTATGCATATGAAAGAATTCTCAACATCATTTGTCATCAGAAAGATGCAAGTTGAAACTACAAGGAGATACCACCTCATACCTGTCAGATAGGCCATCATTAACAAATCAACAAACAACAAGTGCAGGTGAGGATGTAGAGAAAAGGGAACCCTGCTGCCCTGTTGGTGGGAATGCAGACTGGTGCAGCCATTATGGAAAACAGTATGGAATTTCCTCAAAAAACTAAAAATGAAACCACCTTTTGACCCAGCCATTCCAATGCTACAACTATACCAGAAGAACCTATGCACCCCTATGTTCATAGCAGCGCTATTTACAGTAGCCAAGTGCTGGAAACAGCCTAAGTCCCCATCAGTGGATGATTGGATCAAAAAACTTTAGTACATTTACACAATGGAATTCTATATAGCAGAAAGAAGGAACTCCTATGTCTTGCAATAGCATGGTTGGAACTGAGAGTATTATGTTTAGTGAAATAAGACAAGTGGCAAAAGACAAATACCATATGATCTCAACCAATACAAGAAACTAATGAACAAAACAGACAAGCAGAAAGGAACCAGACATGGAAACAAGGAGCAGACTGACAGTGACCATAGCGGCAGGGTGAGGGGAAGAGGGGGTGGAAGAAGGGGAAGGGTTTAGTCAAAAAAGCTGGCATGAATGACAAATGGACATGGACCATGAAGTGGGGATTAAATGTAGGAGAGGGAATAGGGTGAATGGGGTAGTGGGGAAGCAATGGGGGAAAATGAAACAATTGTAATACAATAGGAAATTAATAAAATTTAAAAAATCTTTTGGGAAGCAAAACTAGGGTTAAAGATTCCATCATGAACTTACATGGTGTGTTTTGGTGAGTGGGGAAAGTTAAGGCTGAAGATGACCTTATTCCTTATTTTCAGAGCATTTTAAAAGAGGTAGTAAAACTGTGCTAAGTTCTGTTTCCCATATAAATTAGTAGGAACATGAAAATTTATAGAGCTACTGCTTACAGAAAGCAGATGAGCTATAGAGATTTTTAGACAAGGCCTGTCTGTCATTAGTCTCATTTCTTCACCCTACCTGTATCAGTGCTTAAAGGATTGGGGTTAGATTTCTAGAATCAGAACCACCTCAAACTCAGACAGCTTTCAAGACACATTACAATGTCATCCTTTCTCTCCCAAAATTCACTCTAAATTTCAAATGGACTCAGAGCTCCACAAGAATCCTTATTCTTGTTTCCTCCACTGCCAGCATCAGAGTGCAAGGAATGCTTATGCCCACCTCTGTTGCCTTTTCACCTGGTCTTGAATCCTTTCTGCTGTCTTTCAGAGACAGAGATCATCCTCTGAGGGAAATGAGAATGCTTCTAATGCAGATGTCTCAAGTTATTGATGAGGCAACAGAGTTCTTGATTTGTCCAGAGTTTTCCAGTTTTTTGATGAGTTATGATAAGATTTTAGTTTTCTGATCCCCTCATAGCCTCCCCTTGCTGCCTGTACCTCCTCTCTTCTTTCTTTCTTTTTTTTTTATGTTTTTTTTTTTTTTAAAGATTTTATTTCATTTCTAGAAAGAAGGGAAGGGAGAGAGGCAGAGAGGGAGAGAGACATCAATGTATGGTTGCCTTTCACCTGACTCCAGCCACAGATCTGACTGGAGACCTGGTTTGCAACCTTGTTATGTGCCCTGGCTGGGGAATCGAACCTGCGACCTTTGGGTTTGCAGGCCAGCACCTTGCCCACTGTGCTATCAGCCAGGGCTCTTCTTTCTTATATTTGTGCATGTTCAGGCTGGTAGTATCTTCAATTTAACCCTCACTGTTGATTTTCCACCCACACCTAGTTTCCTCACAGTTTTATAAGGCAGAGGGTTCTCTCTCTGGGTTTCAGGACTTAAACAAAGGCTTTCTAACCAACCTTGACAAATTATTGTATGCATTGTTACTTGAGAGAGATTTCATGGCAATATTTTGTGTAATAAGTCTCAAATAGAAAACCAATTCAAGCTGCAATATTAAAATGGAAATTCAATATGATATAGACAGTACATGTTGATGAGAATTAATCTTACAGCCAAGAACATTTCCATGGACTTACAAAATCTGAGCTGGGTATCATTGTAAAAAAAATTAAAGGAGCAAGTTCTTTCAGAATAGTCACAGAGATATAAATTACAGCATAGAGAATATAGTCAATAGTATCATAATAACTATGTATGGTGTGGGGTGGGTACAGGAAATAGTGGTGAATTATATAGTTCATGATTAGCCACTATGCAGCACATCTGAAACTATTACAGAATCTATTGAATGTACATTGTAATTGAAAAATAAAAAAATCTTTACAGACCACATTTTAGAAAAGAAAAATATGACATTTTAAATAAATGTAATGAAGTGCTCAAAGGTGACACTTAGGACTCCCTGGATAAGCATTGTTTTTCCATTTTAAAAATAGTTTATACTTACAGAGAATACTGAAATCACCATCTTAACCTGGCTGACTGCAGTTGCTAAGGCAATGTCCTATTGCTAAGTAGCTGTGCCATTTCACCCATTTCATGCAGTTACTAAAGGACCGTTTGCATCTGGGTAGAATCAACCTGATCTGATATCCTTATGCTGCCATTATCATTTCAACCAAATAATAACCTTAGTATTGGTTTCTTTATTTGTGTAATGGGCTACCAACTACATTAGAGGGCTTTGTGAACACTGTAAAGAGCCTTACACTTGACTTCCAAGTATGGAGCCCACCCACCATGTTGTATCTCTTACCTCTAACCAGCAGTGTGGGTTTTATTGGATGGCAGGAATGAAATTGGAGTGTTCTAATTCGTTGAAAGATTGTTTTGTACTCTGTCTTGTTCAAAGTTTGACTAAACTTCTTAGGCCATTATGTACTATTTAAAGAAAGCCTTTCTAAATGAGAAGTCCAAGAGCTATACACTGGAATGTACACAGAAACTGTCACAAATACTTATTTGAGGTTACTCTGACCCATGTGTCGGTACAGTGTGAAGTAAGGATGTATCTGGAAATGACTCAGATTACCAGTTCAATAGTAGCTAACCACACATACAATCAAAACCCAAAGGAGATTATTTTAAATGGTGGAGCATAATTTGTCCAATTTTATCCTTTTAATAGGCAACCCTTTCATGTCAATTTTAACTAACGCTAACATTAAGTTAACATACATTTAAAGTATACAATGTGTTGATTTGAAACACATATATACTGCAAAAAGATTACCACAGTGAGGTTAGTTAACACCTTTGTCCCTTCACATAATTACATTTTTTGTACATGATGATAATGCTTAAGATCTATTCTTTTAACAACTTTAAGTATATAATACAGTGTTTTAATTATAGTAATCATGTTGCACATTAGATCGCCAAAACTTACTCATAGCTAGAAGTTTGCACCATTTGACTGACATCTCTCCATTTTCTTTAGTCCTCTGGCCTCTGGCAACTACTATTCTATTCTGTATTTCTACAAGTTCAGTTATTTTAGATCCTATGTAGAAATGAGATTTCCTAGTCTTGTATATTACATAACAGACCAAAAAAATATGATGCAGGTGTTTTAAATTATCCTTAGTGATGGATAAGTTACAAAATTATTTTCAAAAGTTCAAAAGTTTCTGTGCGTGTGCATTCCTTTCCTGAAGATGTGTATGTGGGAAAAATTACCTTTTGAGGGGTTGTCTGCTTTTTGATGGCCTCCAGGTCTTCTGGCCTCAGCCTTTACTGAGGTTTCATGGAAGCTCACAGAGAACAATGCCCAGAGCACCTGGAGCGCCCCAGATGATGAAGCATTGGTTAATGTGTGCAAGTGCCCAGCATAAAAATCATTTTGATCACAGATAATACAGTAACTAGTGCCCTATTTACCACAAATATATGAGATAATGCTCCTTATACAAATATGTACTGTAGCAGGATGAATTGTATTTTGGATGATGTATCAGGATAAGGAATCTATAGACCAGCCTCACCCTGTCAAGACACCATCTTCCTGCTTTTTATTTATTCCTCTTTCTTATTTTAATACAGTTTAAAAAAATTCAGTAATGTTTATATTACCAAGCTTTAGGAGTAAATCTTAGATTCTTGCTTGTGTTTTGGCTAAACTCTAGTATTGAGCTAATATCTTACAACACTAAACATTTGGCTGTATTAAGGAGTATCATTTTCCACACTAACAAATTTAGTAAGCAGATCAAATGAATAAATGCACAGAATAGTAGGTGAGGAATAAAACAGGAAGCACAAATTGAAGGCTACTAATTTGCTGACTATTTTTAGATATTGTCCTTTTAAAACATTGATGATATTTTAGTAAATTAATATTTTGATATAGTTACTGTTGCATGATAAATATATGATTTGTTTTAAGAATATGATTTTTTTCAAGTGTGTGTGTGTGTGTGTGTGTGTGAGTGTGAGTTTGTTGTTATACTCTGGGTCTACCCCTATTTCATGCAGAACACACATGTCTGGTTGATCCCCTTAGCTCCAATGGAGACTTTTGCAAATTTAGTGAAACTTACCTGTCTCAAAAAGCAGACAACCCTATAAGATGCTGACTATTTCATTTCAGTGTTCAGCATTCATCAGGTAAACTGGATGCAGAACAGAATACTGCATTAGTAAAGAGAAGAGAGGAATAGGTTGGAACAAATGCCAAAGTTTTTATGTCTTTTTCCCTTCAGACATAAAATGGAATCACAGAGGTGAGCTTCCACTTGAATTAATTCCCCCCTTAGAATATTATTCCTCCCTGCTGCTCTCATCAGAACCACCTAAGGGTGCTCATCCACCATTTTTGTACATGACAAAATTTATATTACCTAGAAATCGGAGGCAACAAGTATCCCCACCTGCAAAGAAATCATAATAGAGCAAATTTGTATAGGCCTTTCAATTTTATAATTTTCCAGATTGGCTTATGGAGGTAAGAAAGCTGATTTTGCAGTCCTAATTCTAAACTGAGAAAAGATAGGTTATGTTTAAAGACCCTACAAAAGGGTTCTGGTTTGCAGAGAATGCTTTAGAAACACAAATTAGATTGATCAGCAGGACTGCATGCGTGGGCCACAGAAAGGCTCAGATTGACAGTCTCTTTTATAGAGGCAAACAAACTTACACTCTCTTCTGGATGTACTCATACACCTTACTAAGTTATTTTGTGGACCTTATTTTAAAAGATTTCAAGTTTTAAATAGTTATTTTTCCTCTGTTGTGTGAATACCTTCAACTAATACCTACCTAATTCACCAAAATTTTACCCAAACTTTTGTTATAAAAATTCTTTCAGTTTGGGGAAATCAGGCTGGCATAGAAGAATGCACAAAACTGTGAATTGTATCAAGTCTGCCTGAATTTAAACCCCTGAGAGCTGTGTGACCTGATGCAAATTTTGTGACTTTGCACAAAATTTGTGCAAAAACAAATTTTGCACAATTTAGTTTCCTCACTGGTGCTTTAGTTTCCTCACTGGTGAAACTGGAATAAGTGTATCTGCCTCATTGTGTTGTTGAGCTGCTTGAATCAGAACCTACATGTAAAAATTTTAGCTTTATCAGACACGTGGTAAACTCCTAGTATTATATATTACTGGAAATGAGTAAGATTAGACACAAAAAAATGGTAATAATACCTGCTAGAGAATTCCTGCTAAGAGTAGGTTTGGAAAGGCTCATTACAGGATGGTTAGCAGAGGTGAATCTACAGGCGTGCTGAGGCAATGACTCAAGTTCATGGTTCACAAACCTAAAATGACTAAGAAATTGTCAGGGGAATTGGACACTGCACATGCAAATGGAAATAAGAAAGGCTAGATGGCTTTCTATCCAGAAACATAAATTACAGCCAAGCAATTGTGTCAGGACCGGGATTTTCTGCATCTAATTTAGCACCCAAATTCTTTCTGGCAGGATTTGAGGAAGAATATATCTTTTAGAGTTTGGCAAACCACAAAGAGACCCATCTGTTTAGAAGGAAATATAGCCTTTCCCCATTGCTCTTTTACCAATTGGAGACTTGGCAGATGAAGGATATGAGTTTTAGGGAGTGAAGATGGGTTACAATAGCAGGAAATAAAATTGGGAAGAACCAACATGTTTCTAGAATAGAATGAGCACTGAGACAACTTGTGGAAAAGACTATCTACGTCTTCACCCTGCACTGTGTATTCAGGGGATCACTAAATCATAGAGCTTGATCAAAAGGGTTTTGGAGTAAGTTTACACTTGTGGAGATCTTCAACTAATTGCTGAAAGAGTTAATGTGGTTGATCTGTCTCTCTAAGTCCTGAAGTCTCTGTGGAAGTAGCAGTTTAAGTATAAGAATTACATTTAGTACAAACACTATTATTTTTACAGTTATTTGTACAGAGTTATCCCTATGAGTATCTGTGAAAAGAAGATAAAAATGATTTTCTTCAAATAATAACGAGTAGTCTATATTTCTGTGTACTCTGAGGACACGTAGTATATCTCAATCAGGCAAAATAAATTCCGAAGTGATGCTCAGGTATTCTTCAGAGGTATATAAATCCACATCTAAATAAAAGAGGTCTGCATATTTATGTGAGCCAGGGATTTACCACATTAAATTAAGACTTCACACTTATTATTAAAGAAGATATATGGAATACCATACTTTTAGTTCTAAAACTCCAAGCAGTGTTATAGAATAGCATCTCATCTAGAGACAGCTTCGGATGATCCTGAAGGTCTGACAAGACTTTTGGCTCCTCAGAGGCTTTGACAGCAACCACTGTCACTGGAGAGAGATGGTAGCACGGTCTAAAGACATGTTGTCCGCGACAGTCATGAACATGTATTACATGCTAAGATGATTTCTGAATTTCCATGCTTTCTGGGAGGCAGCACTTTGGAAATGACTTTTCCCTCTAGTGGAGGAGACACATTTGTCATTTACAGTGCTGTTGTCATGGTATAGTTGACATCATGATTTTTCTATGTGAAGCTTGTTAAAAATTGCATCAGGACCCTCCAAAGTCATGTCTCATATTGTTTAAAATGTTTTCTGGTCTTTATAAGGCTGAGATAGTTTGGGCTATGTTGTACCTCTTACAAGCAAGAAAATCCATTATACAGGAAAATAATGCTAATCATCCTACATGTTGTCTCTTTGATTATACAAATAAATTGCAAATAAATTGTATTTGTAAAGATATAGAAATTTTGTTGTTAAAGGGCAATATTGCTCATAATAAATTGGTTTGTTCACAATGTAATCAATATTAGGCATAAGATGACTTGAATTGTGTTTTGTTATAGAAAACCGGCTTCAATGATTATGACTCCAAGGCCAATCTTTCACCTATACTATGCCTCTTCAGCCTAATTTGAAGCAAATCTCAGACATTACATCAGTTTATCCTTAAATATGTCAGTATACATTTTAAAAAATAATGGAACTTTTTAAAACACAACCTTTCATACCATTGCTTTATAAATTAACAATGATTCTTTAATATAATTAAATATGTATTTGCATGTTTAAATTTCTAGTTATCTCACAAAGATTTTCTCTCCCCTACCTCTTCCCCCTCCTTTCTTCTTCCTCTTAATCAGACTTCAAATAATATTTAAATACTAAATTTATTTGTCTTTTAATTGAAGTGCATTTTAATCCATAGGTACTCTATCTCCTTTTCCCTTTTCCTTTTTTTTTTTTTTAGTCTGAAATGTGTTTGTTTAAGAAACTCTTGTTCTATAGCGTTGCCTCATTTTGGATTTTGTTGATCAGTTTTGTGTGGCATAGCTAACACATTCTATAATTTATATAGCCCATAAATCTCTAGTTGAAACTACTGGAATTTTTAAAAATATACTTACATTATTTCAAGGCACATATTTAGACTAGTTCAAAATTCGTCTACATGAGGAAGAGTTATCATCTTCCTTTATTTCTTACATGATGCTATCAGATACTTCCTTCCACTGCTTCCAGAGATACAGCATAAAAATGATAATGATGAAATGATAACAATTTCTCACAACTACCACATGAATGAGTAGTGACTGTTTATTGCCTCTCATTTTATAAATGTTTCATAAATAGAAGTTACCAACTGAATTTAAGTGCTTTTCAGAGTTATTCTAAAAAGACTATGGGTTCATTGCTTTACCTTCCTTTTCCTTTCATGTGATATACTTAATTAATTTACAAGATAGTACTGCTTTCTTATAGAGTCCTTTCTGAATGGGATAGTCAATGTAACCAAAGAGCTAATGAAGGAGAAATTAAAAAAGGGAAAAGACCTAGAAAGCGAAGGGCTCTGAAAATAAGCTTTGTTTAGTTCACAGTTGACTTGGAGCCAACCCTTTCCGTAGGCACCAGGAAGGATTTTTGTTTTTGCTCTTTCCCTTCCAGACTCTGCAGTGTGTGGATGTGCTCTCTGCAGAAAACAACCAGGAAACTGAGCAGAAAGTGAAAGTCCATGAAGAAGAAGGGTTTGATGTCTGATCATATTAAATCAAATGCTCTGAATAGACCTATTTATGATATAAGTATTTTAGACAAATTTAAAGAACTCTGTTCTTTACTTTCTTCATGTTTTGTATATGTATAGTTATTTAAATTTGGTGGAAAGAACTTTAAGAGACATGAACCACTGCTTATAACCAGAAACTGGGCAGTTAAAATGTCTGTAGTATCAAATGTTGTTTTTAAAACCTGGTAGGCAAAGTATGTATCTTCACAAAGTTCAAATCTATGCAATTTCCGGTCACTAATGATTCTCACCTCATCAGCATAGAGCTTCTGCTAAGGTCATTTTTACTTCTCTTGGAGTCATCAGTACATATTGAATAACTCCTAAAATACTGGCAAGAAATATGATTCAAAATTGTACCTTCAATCTTCTCAAGAGAAAAAAGATCCTGGCTGTTTTGGGGGAAGAACGAAAAGTCCAAAATCATTTACTTATCACTGTCTACATAAATTTTTTATTTGAGACATTTACTCCTTCTGAAATTAAGGAGTACATATGAACTTTAGTGTCAATTTACATATGAACTTTAGTGTCAAATGTGTAGCAAGCAAATCTAAATCATTAAATTGACGATTTTTACTTTTGTCAAACCAAGTTGGAATTTGCATTTAGAAATCCCTAAGGCACAGAAAAGGAGCAAAGGAATATATGTGTTGAGCACATAGTACATACAAACACAGGAAATAGGCTCAGGGAGGTTGTCCCCAGACTGGTATAGGACTATGTAGGGAGAAAGCAGCAGAGCTTTGAATCAGAGATATGCCCTTTGGCATTCTAAAACTTTGATTAAAATTTTATTATTAAAATTTAAAAGCAATTGCTTCTGAAAACTTTAGTACAATGAATAGAGGACAGGATAGTTATAGTAGAAAATAACGGCAATGATACCTGATAAGAAGTTTGATATATTCATTATTACTAGCTAAATTTATGGTAGACTCAATTTTGAAGTAGAAGTTGAATGCCTGACTTTGACCTAGAATCACCGCTGGTGAGAACTAAGGGTGCCATTTGGACGAAGAAATAGAACAAAGCTAATAGGCTACACAAGGATACAACCTGTGTCCTTAGCCTCATTAACCCTGTGCTCTACTAAGTAAGTACCATGTTTGTTATTCACTAACCCACTCAACTTGCCTTTCATGAGTCTGGACTCCAGCTGGGCACTGTGATATAAAAATGAATGTACCATGCTCTCTGTCTTCATGGAGATCACAGTCCAGCAGGGAAAGCAGATAGATGAATAACTTAATAGTTAATGTACTTTACAATGTAATGCTACAACAGAGGTTTATAAAAGTGCTAAGCAAGCACAGAGAACTACTGATATGAAATAGGGAAATATAGTATTCTCATCTTGCTACTGAATTGCTTAAACCTAAAGTTTCTATATCTTTAAACACTTAGGTGCACTTAAATCTACATGGTAAATAATAGTCTAATTCCTCATTTGAAATTGTATCTCCCCGTTTCTGTGAGTTATAAACTTGGGAATAGCTCAGTTGCTTTTATTCAGCATGTTAGCAGGGGCTGCAGTCATCTCAAAGCTTGAATGTGGTTAGAAGTTCCACTCCTGAAACAGCTCATGCACATGACTATTGGCATAGAGTCTCAGTTCCTATCTGACTCTTGGCAGGAGACCTTAGTTCTTTACTGTTTGACTGCTTGAGTATCCTCATGACATGGCAGCTAACCTTCCCCAGAGTAAGAAAATCAAGAGAGAGCAGGCAAAGAGAAAACAGAAGTACCTTACATTATCTAGTCTCAAAGTTACACACTGTTACATCCCCTTAAAAATTAGAGGGGAAAGGTGCAGGGATTAAGAAACACAGTTGGTAGGTGCAGAATAGACCAGGTGATGTTAAGAATAGTACAGGAAAAGATAAAGCCAAAAAACTCACATGTATGACCCATGGTTGGGAATGCTGGAGGGAGTGGGGAGTTGGGTGGAGGGGAGCAAAGGGAAAAGAAATTGGGACAGATATTAATACCATAATCAGTTAAAAATGCTACAGTTTTCAAGTAACCCATAACTTAATGGAAAGCTTTTAGGAACAAAAATTAGTATGTTTTTGAGCTATCATGAAATCAATGTTTTATAATATTTCCAAATGACATTGGATGTTTTATTCCCAGTTATTTGCTCTGCTATACATTATTCAGTTATACAGAGCTACAAACACCAACTTAGTTTTTTATGTTTATGTTTTCATCCTCTATTATCTTGAAAATTCATCGTTTTCACCAATTCATTTGAATTAATGCAGAGAGCCAATGCTGGTCACAGTTATTTTTAAAGATAGTGAGGTCAAGTGATCTCCCATTTCGTGAAATAAAGAGTAAGGCCTCATACAATCCAATGTATACGAGCTTGAATTCCTCCATTGCTTAAAGCCAAGCACACAGACAGTAACAGCATTATTCAAGAAAGATCCCTTTACTGGATCCTTTTGGTTTAGTCAAGCTTTACTATCAATAAAAAATGACCTGTGACCCAGACACTTCGCTATTCTCCCACTAGAACCATAAATGAGACAAATGATCGGGCCCAGTTTATGTCTTGGGAGGTAAATGGTACTCTAGAGGTTTTATTCCTCTTAAAATCACTACTGAAAGATGTAGAGGAGAAATAATCGTACTCTCTTAATCAATCATTCTGTAAGTTTTGGAGGCATGCACCTGTGTGCTGCGAGCATGTAAGTGTATTAACTTCCTATCCTATGTTGTTAATGTTATCATCCAAGAATTTGAAAAGCTCTTTGTAGAAATTGAATGTGATTTATTGTTAAGAATGTGTAGAATTCTGATTTTTATGTGCATATCATTGTGATTATACATTATTCAAATCAGGTACTCAGCAGGTAGTAACTACCCATCAAGAGACAAGAAAGTTCTGTTAGGGATTTTGATGTCCCTGTACATCAATAAAGTCATAATGCTCTGTCACTCTCTCCAGTAGTGACATACTTTATTAGCAGCAAGTGTCCCTCAGACACATGATTCCTGCTACTTTTAGAGGTATAAACAATTTCCATCTTGAAATATATAACCGGAATCCTGATTATTAGAGCTGAGCAGTGAGTTCGTTTATCAGCACACACATTGCTTTGGAGCATTCATGAAACATTTTGTCTTAAAATCAAGGACTAACGTGATCACCACCCCTGTATTACTTCTTCTCTGAGTGTATTGAATTATAGCAATATTTTCACACCTCTTTTCATGGCATTATATACACATTCTGAAGTGTACTCAGGGTTAGAATGATTTTACTTGTATTTCCTTATATAGGTTTTCAACATTTCAGACAATGACATTGTATCTCAAATTATTGAGCACTTACATACATTACACTATTCTAGATGCTGGGGGCTCTTAGCAGAGCATAGTTTCAGCACTTTGTTCTGGGTATTGCTTACAAAAAGAAGAGAAAAGGAAAATAAAATAAAGAAAGAAAAGAAAAGAAGGAAGGAAGGAGGGAAAGAAGAAACAAAAGAAAATAAAAAAAAGGAAAGGGAAGAAAGGAAGAAAAAGAAAGGAAAAAGAAGAAAAGAAAAGAAAAAAAGACTGTGAATGAGTCTTCCTTCTTCTGCATATTGAAGAGAATTCAAAACAGTGTATTGCCTAGCCTGAATTTTTCTGTATAAAAGACTCAAGTTTTGCGTGTTTTCCACTTTGAGGTTGAACTGTTGAGTGCTTATAGCCAGGGTCGGCAGACTTGTCTTATCTGCCACTCTGGTGGCTGCTGAAGGTGGGGATCACACTGCCCCAGTGTTTGCCTGCTGATGAACCTTTTTAGGCCTGGAGCAGCTCTTCAAGTCCATTAACAGCCACTAAAGCAGCAGGTTGAGGAAGCTGTGCTATTATGAACAGGAGGGGCTGAGAGCTCTGAACCAGAGGACTCAGCTACCAGCATCCAGCTCATATATTGTATTAAATTTGGTAACAGTTTTTTATTCAAGAGACATTACTTCTTGGTTGTCATACATAGTCGGTGAGATCTTGTCTCAAGATTTGTCAAAACTGTTTTATCAGGCTTACCTGTTCATTTTACTGACAGCTGTCACATATTGAATATTTAGGTAAAGGTGAATCAATTCTAAAGTTGCTCAAGGCATAGTCATCCTTAAATACATTGTATATAGGAAAATGCCATACATACCTATGTATATGCTTAGACTGATTGATCTCAGCTGATAATTGACTATTCTTCAGTCATGTTAAAAGCAAAGTGAATGGAAGTAAGCCAGCAAACCAGATGCATTAAAAAAGAAAAAAAATCTACATGTTATTCCTGAACTTCAGCTTCTCTAAGGCTCTATTTTAAGATCCGGTACTTTGTTTGTTTGTTTGTTTTAAAGGGAGAGTTAGAGAACACTTTATTGGTGTAAAGTGGGAGCTGTTACTCTCCTCACCTCCCCTGCTCAGCAAAACTAAAAAAAGAAAGCAAGCCCATTCAATTCCTAGCCAGCTCTTGAAAATGCTAACATCAAATGGGAAGATGTTATTTCAAAGTGAGAAGCAAAACCTTTGCATCACTGTAAGTTTTCCACCATTTCCCGCTTTGATTGTGTGTGTACCCTTAATTCAGAAATTTGAGGAATCACCTTCAAATGGCTTTCCGCACATTACAAAGAAGAAATAGAAACCACCTGGGATGAGACACCAGCATTGCCTCTATCTGCATACACACCAGATGTTGTTAGCTGACTGGGTGGCTAATGGGGAATTATTCTGTGCTGTGTGTTTTTCACGATTGGAAGCACAACCGCCTACACCTAAACCAGGAATTATTAAATTATCCGTGTTATCAAAGAGGCTGCAACTGCGGCTGGCCGAATGGGCTGTAGGATTGTCTCCTAGGTCATCACTTAGTGATAAAGGGGAAATTAGGCTAAGGAAGTTCCAGCATCCAAGCGTTTTCCCCGCTTGACGAGGGTGCGCGCCGCACAGTTAGTTGTCAGTGCGTGGTGACGGCCACACCTGGCAGCGGCCACAGTGCCTCTTCCGTGAGCAAGGGCTGAAGCGGAGCCTGGAGGAGCTGCTCTGTGCAGCGGCAGAGGGAGCCCAGGCGCTCCGGACAGAGGAGGCCGGCGAGACGGCGTCGGTGCGGCATTCCCCAAAGCAGCAGCCTCGGCCGGCGCTCTGCTCCTTCGCTTCCCGGTGCGTCCGCACCCGGCTCGCAGCTCCTGGCCCGCAGTTGTGGCTGAGCCCCAGCGCTCAGCAAGACACCCGAAGACAGCCCATTCTGCTTTCTTAGAGATAGGGATGAGAAATGTGCTGCCGGAGGAATTTGGCAACGAAGAGAGGGAAAGGCAGTTTCGTGCCAGCAGCTAAGTTGTAAAATTGCTTTGGGGAGCACGGTAGAATTGACAAGAACGGACACCGTTGCCGACCAAAGGCATGCCTGATTGCACTTGAGTCTCAGCGCTGGGACGACAGCCTCGGCTCCTGCCCTAAGTAAGTCCTTGTGGCTGAATAAAGGAAACGAGACTAGAAGCATGGATCTCAAGTGGAATTCCTGAAAGGAAAACACATACACTCCAAAAGAGGGGAGGAACAGCCCAGCTGGTGTGTACATTTTTTTTTTTTTTAAAGGAGAATCCCTCAGGTATGTTCTCTTTCCCCGGATGCACTGCTTTATCTGCATGTTGTGTGTGTGTGTGTGTCTTGTTGATTCTTTCTTTTTGTTGGCAATTTGAATCATGGGTTCTCCTAATGTAGTTGATGCATGTGTAAATACAACTCAGTTGTCCTGTGTTTCTAATAAAAATGATTCTATTAAGGGTCACAGACTTCTCTGTCATTGCTTTATTTTAATGCAAAAGTGATACATGATTGCTTAGTTTCTGTTCAACTTTCAAGGGAATACCTGTTTAAGGGGAAAGGGGGCTGGAATGAAAGGTTAAACTATTTCTTAATCTCTTGGGATTTGGGGTCGGTGGGGGAATTAGATCCAAACTGAAAAAGAAAAGTTAAGGGCTCATAGGAACGGGTTAAAAGCTGAAATATCATAAACTAGCAATGGGCCATCCAAAGATTTTTTTCAGCTCGGAATTGAGTCTGGAGCAAATTGAGCTTTTCCAGTGGTTCTGCATTCCGACCTCTTGATCAGTGCTTTAGGATGATGACCCTGCAGACTTGCTTTCAAGAAATAAATTGCTTAAATTGTGTACCTGGTTCTGTTTGCATGATTGTTCTAGAGTGCCGAAGGAGAAAGTCTAAAAAATCCCTCTGCTCCAACAGCTTGAGTGAACCCTAACTTCTGCAATTGCATCATCAATATACTTGTATAATAAAGAAAAAGACAGATAGAGCAACAACAGTAATGTTGGCTGCCTTTAGGACCTAGCCTGAGATGACAAAGCTTAATGTCAATTTTTCTCATTTAAAGAGAAAAAGGAATGAAGTGCGTGGGTAACATAAAACTGAATTTTTAGAAATGTTCTGCATATCTTTAAAAAGCCAAGATGATAAGTTTGTCTCATTATAAATGTAGTACTTTAAAAATAATGCTATCTTTTACACTTTAATACATTATTTTCACAAAGTGGGTAAAATGGCAATAAATTGAATATACATGTATTGACATTAAATGAGTTTTGTTGGAGGTGGGAAACAAGGGAGTAATAAAGTTTGCTACATTTATATATATATCAAAATATTTTATAGATAATTTAAGTGTTGCAGTAATAAAAAGAGGTAATGCCAAAGCTCTAGGATCTGACTTTTAATTATTATAGGACCTACTTGCTTATGATTTAAAAGTTCAAATGCAGTAGAGGTAAATAGGATTTAATTTATAATTTGTGCATACTGTAAAATAAGTCACCACCCTGCTCTTAAACTAGAACCTCATTTTTGCCAAATGGTAGCAATCTAGAGTACTGAGATGGGCCATACAACAAAAATTAGGAAATCATTCATTTAAATTTTCACATATTACTGTAATAACAATAGCATCACAATATTGTAAGTAACTGAAAGCAATTCCCAGGCCAGAGAGTGATTTGGAAAATAGGCAAAGAGTTGAGCTTATATACTTTCGTAGGGTGTGGAAAGCACTGTATATTTCACTTTGATGTTGACCATCTTGTATGAGGAGGGCTTTACTATCTGTATATGGAACACTATAGCAATGACCAACAGTAATTTCACTGAATCCATTAAATGATTTTTTCAAACTAATGAATAAATTAAGCTAAGATTCTTTTAAAGAATATCGGAAACTCTTACATCCAAATTGCCTTTTCAAACCACAGTAGGGTTCTGTTGAGAAAGTACTTTGAAAAGAATTGTGGACTTGGATTTGAACATAGATGAGCAGGTACGTGTTTGCTTTTTAGCATTTGATTATTTGTTGTTGAACTTCCATCGTAAAAATTTGGAATTTTCTTCCAGAAATTGGCATCATCATGTGCTTGGAAAAATCTATGTCCAGGTGAAATATGAAGTAAGCATGTTAGGCCTAAAAAAATCACTTTATATGTGTTTATTATTAACGAAGTACATGTTTCCTTCTAAGCCATCTAATGCCTTCCCATAGTTGCTAGTCTTTAAAAACAAAGCAATGAAATACAGATAGGGGCAAAAGTAGGTTTACAGTTGTGAGTACAGGAAACACAGAATTTATTGGTTATTGTATTATTTTCCACATGGGCTACTGTAAATCTACTTTTGCCTGACCCCTCCCCCCCAACCTCCCTATATGGTACACAGAACTACTTGCTTAAGAACCACTGATCATAACAACAGGTCACAACTGTGGTGTTTCCCCTTTCAAAGACAAATTATACTGAGTGGGTGTATGTGTACGCACCAGTTTAGAAGGGAATATTCTGCATGTCTTTGTTGATTTTAGGCAAATCTATGATTTTGAATATTAGTACACTCTTGGCATAATAAATGTTGTTTTTTTTAGTGCTCCAGGCACTTTCATTTCTTTTGACTTTCCCAGCTAATGCAGTGCCGTTTATGAGTTCTCTGAGACATTGTGCCACCTGTACATTATCTTCCTATTTTGATACTATGAGCTTCTTATTCATTTTTTCTATCCCATAGTGTTTACTACAGAAAGACTTTCTTTAGAATGTTTGAAGAATGGGAATCACCTTCTCATATGAAAAAAAAAATTCTGCTTTTTGGCTGGAGATATTAGAAATTTTAAATAAATGCCAAATTTGTTTCTAAAATGCACTGTGTAAGAAAGAAATCCACTTTCTAACTATATTATGGTTTATATATAATGTTAACTTATTTAATAACATGCACTTAAATTAATATAACTCAAGCAATAATTGTGAATTTAAGGAATTAAATTTGGATCTTTTGTTATTGCTGTTGTTACTAATCCTTTCTGGATCTTAAATTGTCTCTGCTTGAATAGCTAGAATCCCATTCCCTCCAGATTAACAAAAGGGGAAGGAGTTATTAATAGCCACCAGTCTGTAGCTTTTGAGTTTGTAGAAGACTGAGCATCCAGCTCTGTAATCTCTATGGAGATAATGGATGCTCCACTGTAGTCTTTTAAAGCAGAGTTAGGAGGACAGATGTTATTGTAACCTCTAGATAAAAGTCCTCCAAAAGAGAAATAGAAATGAAGACACAATCATTTCTCTTTTCTCTTGTGAAAATGGTTGTAAACCAAGAGATATAAATATTCCCTGCCTCTTACACATCCTACTTATATTGTACAGGTTAGCCTCAGCATACAAAAATTATTTAAACTTTGGTATGGGAGAAAATTTTCTTTTTCCTACATAGAAAGATAAGAAAATATTATGTGAAAAATAAATGATGGTTAACAAGATGGAAACTAATATTATAAATTATGCTCAGAGTTTTTCAAATTTGAAAAACTAATAATCCAAAAAGATGTGCTTCCCTCTCAAATATTTTCTTGTCTTTCGTAGACGTTTACAACCTCACCTTTAACCTCTTTCTATTCCCAACAGCCAGTCTCCCTTGTCCCAGCTCCTACACTAAGGGTGATATATGCTCTAGTTCCAGGCATTCTGGATCTTGAGAATTTGGATGCAATATGTTTGTTTATTTGTTTTTGATAGACAAAAAGTGCTTTGTGTGAAAATATCTTGCTTCGTGTATCTTGTAAGTTGCAATGGCATTCTCTCCCTAGAAGTAGTTTTTCTCAGGGATATTAAACCTAAGGGAAAAGAAAAAAGAAGAAAAAGGAAAAAAGTAGCTATCAGACAGGATGGCTATTTTTGTTTGATAGGCTGGAAAATGTTGACTTATGCAGAGTCTCTGGGCAGGTTTCTGAGGGGAGGTACACTGTTGATCTGATTGTGGAAAATCTGGAGAAAGAACAGGTGTGATTTGAATCATGTCATTGTTAAGTGGCACATAGCAATTGATAAACAATTGCTCTGTTTATCACTGAGAACTATTTAGTAAAATTTGCCACCCTGACCCATGTGGCTCAGTTGGCTAGGCATCATCTGGCAGAGAATAAGGTCACCCCTGGTTTGATTCCTTGTCATGGCCCATGCCTGGATTGTGGGTTCAGTCCCCTGTCTCATGCATAGGGGAAACAACTGATCAATGTTTCTTTCCTCCTCTCTCTCTCATCCTTCCCTTCTCTCTAAAAATAAATAAACACATAAATTTCCAAGGAGATAAAAATAGAGAATTAATGCATATGATTTAACAATAGTCTAGTACTTTTGCTGTCTAGTAAAAATACTGGAATTAGTCAAACCCTGGCTCAGTCTCCACTTGGGCTCTCACTTTCTAAGCATTGGTTTCCTTATCTGTTATAAAAAGAGATTACTTGTTTGATGACCATGAAAATACCTTCTAGTTCTTAGACTCAGAAATTTATGAACTCTAATCATGCAGACTCTACAGGTTTTACTGTATTTGAAATGCCAGTACAGAATTACTTGATTCTGATTTGCTTCTCCTGTTGCTAGTGACTTACCACTATCACTTACCTGCCCAAGTAGCAATATTATTAGCCTTTTTATAACTTATAAAAAATTTGTTAACCTGTTTTCCTTTGCACAACTAGGCAATGCTAAGAAGTGACTTAATATTATTCCATTTTAAATACACATTTTATATAAGGCCCTGCATTTGCAAGTCACAAAATATTTGGTACAGCTTGGATAGATGTTGAAATGCTGCCATTTCGTTATAGGAAACAAATGGTGTTCGGGTACTTAGTCACTCACTTTATTAGAGTCATTCTATTGAGCAGTTCTAATGAGAGCTTTTAAAATAAAGTGGATGTACATACTCTACTTAGTAATTTGAATAGATTTACTCTCTCCTTCCAGCTGCCTTTCTTTCTGGACGGGCATCCACATGAGAACATGCTGAAGAGAAGGGGGTGCCAGGACCCTCTCACAGCTGAAGGGGAAAACTTAAGTAGGGAAGCTTCTAAAACTTAAAAATAAAAAATTACATTTTCTTTTTAATTTCAAAAAATGGTTGATTGGCAGGAGGTAAAATATCTAGGTCAATTTTATATATGTAAAAATTAATGAGTAATGAGTAATTGCTTAGAAAGCAATTCATAGGATTAGAAAATTATGCTAAGTAACAAATAAACTTTCACACTAGTGAAGAACATTTTTTAAAAATAGTGAATGATAAGACAGAGAGATCTTGATAAATAAACACAACAAATTACAATAAATATAAATATACGTACCAGTTGCTTCACTAGCCACTCTCGTTGAGGGAATTTATGTTACATATGTCTCACCAAAGTCAAGAGGTTCAGCCCCTCTAGTTTCCCCCAAACACTTCCTTTTTCTGATTTCCTCATTCTGTCTTGTCTTATCATCCTTACTATCTTATTCTTCCTCCTGATCCCTGCTCAATCACTCACCAAATATTGTTTCCTCTTTTAGACATCTTTCCCAGCATGCCTTCTTTCCTACTCCTATTGGCACCACCGTTAGTTCAAGATCTTACCTCTTCATGACTGCAGTACTGCGCTCACCTTCCAATTGTTATCTCCTCCGAGCCCCTGTTCTGCATACTGCTGCCAGATCCATTGAACTAAAAATGCTTTTATTGTGGCACATGTCACTTCCTGCTCGAAAACTTGCAAGGACACCACACTGTAAATGAAATAAATTCAAAACTCTTTTGCGTGGTGAAAAAAACCTTTCACAAACAGGTTCCAGAACTGCCATTCTAGCTTTCACTTATTCTAGTTCCTTACCCATTCTCTGCCCCAGTTCAACAGATTTCTTAGTTTCCAAATTCTGAAATTCATACAATTCTGTAATACCAAATATTCACAAATTCATCTATTAATACATTGTATATTTTTTGTGTGAGATTCATCCTTTGGCCTTGACCTTTAATTTAAACCTTTACTGTTACAAGTAACTTTTTAAAATTCCTAGCAAAACTATACACCCATTAAGTACAATATCAGGGTAAGCTTTGACAAGTTACTTAAAATTTCTTTATTGTAACTTATTTTTTTTTAAATTTTTATTTATTTATTATTTTTAGAGAGAGGGGAAAGGAGAGAGAGGCAGAGAGGGAGAGAGACATCAATGTGTGGTTGCCTCCCACCTGCCTCCAGCTATGGACCTGGCTGGAGACCTGACCTGCAACCTGGCCATGTGCCCTGGCTGGGAATCGAGCCAGCAACCCTTGGGTTCGCAGGCTGGCACCTTATCCACTGTGCCACCAGCCAGGGTTAACTTCTTAAACAGGAAATAATAGCACCATAAAGAGCATGCTTTATAGAGTTTTCTTGAACATTTAATTTTAAAATATAGATTAAATACCTAAAGAATGCTGGTTATTACTAATGGTAGTTAAGTTGGTATTCCTCACTACCTTGTGCATAAAAGGTGGTGCTCAAAAAAATCTGTTTACATCTATATTTAATTTGAAGTCTATCATATCAGTTATTAGAGGAAAAGATTAGTAAGGGAGGGAGAGAGACTGGTACCCAAAGTAGGAAATAACTAAAAGAAAAAAAAAAAAAAAAAAAAAGAAAGGGAAATGTCAAACCTTTACTGTAAGGTAGAAGTGTAGTTTCAAAAGGAGTGGAAAATGGTCAGTAATGGCAAAGCTGCCAGTATGACTTGATCTAGGTCAGAACCATATCACATTACAGTTCTATGTCAATTTCATGCACTTGATCAAGGGTTTTGAAACTAGTACTGTCTTTGCAGTTTGGTGTTTCTAGACACAATACTTTCGTCACTAGCTGTGTGTCCCACATCCTTTCTCACTTCCTTTGTTCTAAATCTTCCCCTTTTAACTTTAGAGGATAGTCAGCATGGTTTACCTCTCGTATTTAATCCTGAAGCATATCCAGTTTGTGGCTACATTATTGGTTTCTGTCATCCTGGCATTTCTGTCATTATGGCATCTAGCATCCAGTAGATTCAGCAATAGCCACAATCGTGGGAAAAAATCCAGGGATTTCCCTGTGGGTATTAAAAAAATAGTTTTCTAGAAGGAATTCTTAGGATATTTTCTCATTCTGAGGTAGGAGGCAGTGTGGCTGACTAGACAGGTTCTTTCACCAGCAATGTTCTCTATTGAAGGAAAATTTCTCCAAAAAGGGTGAATGAGGAGTCTAAGCAAAAACTTCCTTAGGTGCTTTGGTTAAGCTTGAACTTTCTCAATTATTAAATAATGATGTTAAGGGGAGGGAATGACAATTAGTTGGGGCAATATATGACCAACTCTAGAATCTATTGGGAGAAAACTTGAGCATGGCTTTTAAGTTTTTCTTGTGACTTTTCTCATAAAATACTTGATGCCATTAAGGCTTTATTAATTTCTATCATAGTTGGTTCCAGTTGTCTGCCCTTTAGATCCTACCCACAGATATTATTTGCTGATTGTTCTGTTTGGTAAAAGTCAAAAAATTTATATGATCTGAAGAGAAATCAGAGTACTAATTTTTGTGTTTGAAATATAAAACTCCTTTCAATGGGAATAGAGATGTTTTTTAGAATACAGAAAATTTTAAAGTCCACAAGATGTGACACAAGTTTCAAATGTCAAATTTAAGTAGAACTGTAAAAAATTTATGGATGCACCAAGAAAATACTTGTCAAAGTACCTATAGTTTCTGGATGTCTGTTATTCAATTATTTGTCAGTTAATTCACATTATTGTGAACCCAATCTCTTAGTTCAGTTATCTAAAACCCCTAGAGGACAAATGATTGACTATACTGCTTAATACCAAGAGAAAATATACCACAAAGTAAAGCCTGTTCATATTTTAGTGCAAAAAAACCATTACTATATGTCTGTGAGTATTAATGCACGATAAAATTAAGCAATATGAAATCTAATGGAGAGATACTGTGACTCCTATTTATCAAGAATTCAAAAATTAGTAAACAATTAACCAATATGTGGCAATAACTTTCAAACAAATATAAGCATAATAGGTATTTATAGGTGATAATACTACCTAGAGATAAAGTAAGGTGTAATTTTGCATCTGCAATATTATATAATAACAATGCATTTTATGATGGCATGGCAGAATCTCAAGGTTTCCCTTTAGTGCTTTCTACATTATAAATTATTAATTAATGTTTGGTATAATTGGTAATTATTTAATACTTTCTAGTTATTTGAAATTGATAAGTAGATATTTTGGAGAAATAGGTATTTCCTATTTAGTTGAATAACAATGTTAGTGATGAGGGATGTCTGTCAGGGTAATTAGAATTCTATTGATTTGGTGCAGGAGGTAGTAGAAATGACCTTTTGACAGTAAGTTTACTTCTCTATGGATTGATTATTAGCACTGAAGGAAATATTTTGACCCAAGATCACAACCCTGGGTTCCCACACATCATTTTGCAAGAGGAAAACAATTGGCCATACAGAGGAATAGAAAAGCAGTTACCATTTTGCAAAACCCAACTCTTTTCCCAGAAAAGAAATCTAAAGCCAGTTTCTAAGAAAGGGAAACAAGAACATTAATCCTATGCATGGAAAGATGATGGTACATTTTTCATATTTCTGGGTACTAGTATGTTTATCTTAATTATGTTTTGCTTCGATGACTACTGACATTAGTCTGAGGGCTCTGATGACTCAGCAGGTGACTATGGAAGAAGATGGGACAGGACTGTCATAGTTAAGCTTGGACTTGAAACATCCACTAAATGCACATTTCTGAAATCCCAGCACACCACGGTGCGGTGTTGCAGTTTCTGTTTTGCTCTGTGCCTGAAGTTACCCAAGGGACATATCTTGTACCTTTCTGTTTGAGAGGTGTATACCCTGCCCTCTGAGCGTTACCTTTGTCCTTATGAGACTAGCTCTAAAATACGTGAAGTCCAGGGAATTTCTTCTGGGTTAATTACAGGATTGTGAATAGCTTTGCAGGAGAAGTAAAGCAAGTTCCGTGTCAGACAGGATGTGTCTCTGTGGTTTAATGTGTAATTACCTGTGCAGGGGCCAGCAGCCTGTGCTTTCCGGATGCCTCTCTCTTCATCATCTAGTGTATTTGAATTTCCAGTGCCTGTACATGCCTGCTCTTCTATTCTTCACTACATTGTGAGCTCCTTGAGGGTGAGGCTTGCGCCATTATTCCCTGTACTGCATAACTGGTAGTTTATTAGTTGCAGAGAAGGAAAAAGACTGAAAAAGTAACATGATTCTGATGGGATACATATAACAATTTCCTGTAGTTGGTATTATCAACACCAAAAATATAGTGCTTAAAAAATATTCTCTTGATATTTTAAAGCAAAGGGAATAACAGATTAGAATGATTTAGTCAGAGAGGATGTTCCAGACAGGGGAAATTTTATGGGTAAAAGAAAATAACAAAGTTTTTGTGAGTGGAGAGCAACAAACTGTTTGCTGATATTTAAAGATGACTTTGGGGACTTTGCTGGGCTCTACAGGAGGAATGTGAAGGTGAGGAAAAAGAGGACCTGCCATCAAAAACTTTTACATCTATGAGGAGTGAATTAAAGTGGGGGCAGGGGATAGCCAAGGTAGTGAATGTGAACTAAAGAAATGAGTTACAAGATTTATGTTGCAACAGTAATAGGTGAGTAAGCAATAAAAACATACTCTATTCAAACAAAGAGATATCTTGGGTTAGGGCAGAGATTATATGGTGAGGATTAGGGTTATTGGTTGGTCTGAATTTCATGGAGTAAACATCAAAGAGTCACTTTTTGGTGGAAATGGTTGGAGAGAAAATGCCATCCATCATTTATTGAAATTGCTCACTTATAAAGCTCTCCCTATTCATTTTGATTTTACAGATAGTAGGAACTATTGCAATTCTTTTTAGATGAGTGCTCTTTTGCTGACAGTTGTGTTCTCTTGAACTTAGCGCAGGCTACGACATTTAGCTGTGCTCAATAAAGATTTGTTGTGTGAGTGAGTCTAAAATTATTCTTAAAAACTTTTAAATTCAAGTCTAAATTTCTAACTAGTTGGGTTCTTTTTTAATATATCTTTCACTTCCTCTTTACTGATAGCTGGTTCTGTGTAGAGAGAGCATCATAAGGGTGACGAAGAATTGTCTTTCAAAGCAGGTGCTTTTAGTCTAGATAGGGACAGAAGCTGTATAGATGCCATGTTTGGTGTGAATAAAACACAAGCAAACAGACCCGCTTCCCTAAGGCAGCATAGTGTTCAGTGTTTTGGAATTTGTTAAATTAATAGCTCCCCTTAAAATTGTGATGACATACTTCTTATCTGAACACTAAGGCTTAATTTGCATTGATCAATGAAGGCAGGGCTATGCAACCTCAATTACAATCTTGGGAAATTGTCATAAATTATGATGAATAAATATTGCTTAATTGTTGAAAAACACTTGGCAATCTTTCTTGCTTTCTTCTTAAAATAATAGGAATTCAGAAATATAAAAAATGGAAAAAATTATTAAACACTACTTAAAGACACCAATGCAAGACAACGGCCTTAAATTAAAACTATAATTCACCTATTTTGCCATTAAGGCTATAAATTTCACCCTGAGCAGTGTGGCTCAGCTGATTGGAGCATTGTTCCATACACAATTCCTGGTCAGGGCACATTCCTAGGTTATGGGATCCTTGGTTGTGGTGGGATGGGAGGAAACTGATTAATATTTCTCTCTCACTTCATCTCTCTCTGTCTCTCTCTCCCTCCCTCTTTCTCTTCCACTCTTTCTAAAAGCAATAAAAAATGTTCTTAAGTGAAGATTAAAAAATCTATAGATCTCTTCTTTGACACACACAGGACTTTTTATTTTATTTATTATGTCATGTAAAATGCTTCCTTCCTTGCTTGCTTGCTTGCTTCCTTCCTCTCTCTCTCTCTCTCTACCTGTCTGTCATCTTTTTTTTTAAATCTTGAATAAAAATACATCCAAGCACAAACCAGAGGGAGGATTAGTTCTGATTGCATATTCAGGTGGTTCTTAATTTATATCCAATATGGGTTTCCAAAATATCTGTAAGCTAATATGAAGGTTAAATTCTCTAGGGAGCTGACATTTTGTTTTCTGGAAAGGTGCACTAAATAACTTTGTAAAGCTCTTATTGATCCATTGATTTACCTGTTTTGTAAGTATAAACTTGGTTATACCTATGCATAAGTAGACTTTTTTTTTTTTTTTTAAACTATAGGCAGTGGTCATTGCATCCTAGTTTAAAAAGGTAGCTATCCTAGATGCTGATACATAATACTACTAGAGCCCTGCATTTCAGTTTTTGCAGAGATCTCTGCACTGTGACAATATAAAAATTAGTAAGAATTGAGATGAAGAGTCTCAGAAAAGTATATTCATGTTTATTTCAGTAGTCCTGTTATTCCTAAACAGGGTAATGAGGTAGAGATTACTTAATTAGGGAAGAACTCATAAAGGAAGAACAGGCTAACTAGTCCAAAAGATAATCAAGCCAAGACAATTAATTATGAGTGTCTGTCTCCTCACCTTAACCCAGTTTACCATTCTATTTCTTATTGTTCTCCCTATTAAAGTATACCTGTTTTATGACCCCTTCCCTTACTTACTTGAAATGATATATTATTCCCAACATGCAGATAATTATTCCATCTGGGGCCATCTCTAAAAGAGAGATCATGAGTAAAGAATAAATAAAGGATTATAGAGCTTTCAAGAGAACACAAAAAAGAATTACAAAGCTTTCAAGAGAACACAATAAAAGAGTAGGAAAACTAAATGCAGAGCAGAGTACAGAGACTATCTGTCTTGTCCTCTGCTGGCTGAAAAATTGGTAATACAACTCTAGTTTCAGTTGGTCTGTTCATATTTGGTTATGAAGAACATATTGGAGTCACAGTTGAAAAATATGGTAAAATTTAAAATTTTATTTATTAAAATTGTGTTCGGTGGTAGATGTACATGTATTTCCTAACTTTTAGTGCCTTCCAAAAATTATGAATTTTATTTGTATTTACCTTGGTGTGATGTAGATAGATTTTAATTTTACTATTAGTAAAGCTTAAACCTGCAGAGAATGAAAAAATAGTTTCAAGTAAAATAAACAAGATGCATTAGGAGTAGCACAGTAGTTTTTGTTTATTTGGTAAGATTTCAGGGTCATGAAGTTCTTGTGTTTGGAAAACAAAAACAAAAATAACCCATACCCACCCCCTCTTCCCCGCATATCTGATGCTTTGTTACTATACAATTCTTCCAAATATTCTAAGAAAGTAAATAATTAAGCTGCTTCCATTATTAACATCTCCAATCATCAGATGCTTTCCTGAAAATTGTGATCAATTAGGTAAAATCTGAGTGATTGGATGCTTGAGGCAGAGAAAGGAATCATTAGGTGAGGCAGAAAAGGTGACCAAAGGGAAGGCCAGATTCTTGGGAACAAAATTTATTTACTTCCCAAACATTGTATTTTCAGGGCTAGTCATTTCTGTGTTTCTTAGCTCCAAGGCTCAGCTCAACTGACTGAGAGCCCCATTCCATGCTAGGAAAATGTTTGATTTAGAATAGTGGTCCACATTTGAACACAGCTGGCAGATGGAGAATCTGCTTTGGATATACAATTTCTAATCAAGACCATCAAGAATGATTTCTTAAATTCTGTACACCATATTAATATAGGGTCTTTTCAGTAGAATATTTAGTACATTAAAAAAAAATTATTGTTGTTGTATTACATCCATCGCCTTTTTGCTCCCCTCTGTCCTCCTCCCCACCCACTCATTCCCCCCAAAGTCAATCCCACCTGTTGTCCATGTCCATGGTTCCTTTATACTAGGTTCTTGTCTAAGCTGCTCCCCTTTCTTGCCTCTGCCTCCCCCCTCCCCCCCACCCCTTTTCCCCTT